>BMAV01020716.1:0-56250 GCA_019973955.1 Trichonephila inaurata madagascariensis
GTAATTTTCCGTTTGTAACCCTTTTTGTTTATTTATTAAAAAACCCAAATGGAGCTTTTCAGTTTAAAATTTATTATCTTTGAAATGTATTAAAATTAATTGACTATATTATTTATTACATAGAATTTTTCCTTCCAATATTCGGTTATTTCAAACATTTTTCAACTATTAATGGTATGGGAAATTCTTTTCAGTCCAAATTTCTATCCTCTTATGTGTGTATGAAGCTGTGCAAAGAACACAAAATTAATATAGCCTAAGATTGTGTATGATCACCGTTTCTGTTAATTTCTGGCTAACTTTTCGGAAAATTAATCCTGAAGTTTGAAGGAAAAAAAAATTGTGAATGGCTATTTTCGTATGATCAGGATCATCAAAGATCCTTTGGAGAAATAACTGGAGTAAAAATTTAAATAGGAGATAATTTTCAAAGAAAGAGAACCTTTATTTACATTTATTCAGGGAAAGAACGCACACATATTCAACACGCACAAACAGGGAAAGAAATATGCATATTTATAAAACCTATGAGGAGGGTTACCATTTCCAGACAGTGGCGTTCGCTTTGGCAAAATAAATCCGAACTGTGTGTTGTCGATGGACAAAACAGGTGATAGTTGGCGTCAAGTCGAGAGTACAGTGGGTGATCGGTTAACGAAAATAATCCGTTCCAAGACTATGTTCGCTATCCGAATTGTTCGTTAACCGATCATCGATTCACCATAGAATTTGTGAAATCGATTAATTCGTTCTGGAGCCCCTAAAAATGAAATCAAAACCGAAACTGATGGTCTAATTTTAGAACATTCTATTGGAATTTTTTAAATAGAACTTTGAAGTTTAATAGGCAAGCAACATAATTCAGGAGATGAAAATGAATTTTATAGTCCGTTTCTATATTTCACGATTTTTACGGCGGTGCCTCATCGGCACCTTTATATTTTATAGTCTGCACGGGAAAAACTTAAGAATTTGCTTAATTTATTTGCCATGTCAGCAAATCCACACACCCATAACTTATCAGCTGTCCGAAAATATTGATATTTTATTGAAATTCAGAGTATTCAATGTATATTGATTTTAGTCATAATAATATATTGAATGACCTTTAAATTCATTTTAATTCAAGTTTTCTTTTGAAATTATCAATACTAACTGCTTTAAACATTTCTCTTCCCAGTATCTTATTTAAAAAATGATAACAAATGTTTAATTTTAAATTTTTTTCAAGCCAAAGTGTTCGTTAAATTCGTTTTGTTCTTACCCGAATATGTGTTCGTTACCCGGGGAAAAAAAAATCTTCGTAAGTGTTCGTTAACCGTTTGTTCTTTAAACCGATCCCCACTGTATAAGGAATGACCTCTGCCTTTTTTTTTTTTTTTTGATGAATGTATGATGCGGCTTTGCTTTTTGTCGATTGGAGAAAAAAATACAACTGATCCCTTCTTCGTGACTAATTCGGTCGTAGTTTAACTTAAACCACTGAAAATGAATATTAAAAATTGGGTTTGCAAAACATAAAATTCCACCACAAAATTAAAAAAAAACTTTTTTTGCAAAAAAGTTCGGTTGACTTTGTTGAAGAGGTGGTTCAAAGTTCAAAAAATCTTACGGTACGTTCTCTTCAACCCCTTCCCAATTTTCCAGAAGGGCTCGTTTGTATTGGAAGCAACAAAACACATTGATTTCCTTTCCCAAGATTGGTACTCTGGTAAGAAGAAACGATCCGCCTTCTTGGGAAAAAGTTTTCAGTCGTCTTTCGATTTTGTCGGTGAACGTTGATCCCGAAAAATTTCCCGGCGTGAATGGATTTGGGCTTTTTTTTTAATTGTTAGATAAAACCCTCTTCTTAAGTGAACGGCGCATTGTTTGACCCGGCTTTTGTCTTCCTTTTTTGTAAAATTTTGACTATTTGTTTAAATTTTAAAATCATTTTTTAAAAAAAATTAAAATTACGATTTAAAATTGTGAAAATCTGTTTTGAATAAAATTAAAGCACTTTAAATTTAAAATTTAAATTTTATTGTTCTCATTCGGTTGATCTCTGACAAAAAAACTTAAATTTTATCGTTTTTATTTCTGTCAATCAGGGGTTTGGCTCGGGGACCGTTCCCCACCTGGGCTAGGGTTGACGTAGTTAAATCTTTCAAAGCTCTTTCCCCCGCATTGAAGCAATTAGCAGCTCTAATAAATCCACTCATTTTTTTTATCGAATAAAAACATTTTTAATTTACATAAATATTCATTCGAATCCCAGATTCAGACCCATCATGGAAAAAAGGGATGCCATTTTTTAAAAAGAGGTTGGCCCTCAGGGACTCACGGTGGGTATTTTTTTCCCTCTACCACCAAAAAAATCCCAATGGAGCCCCCCGATCCCCCCTGGGGAACCCGTTCCAGGGTTACATCCCCCCCGGGGGATGGTGGAAAACCGGGGGTTGGCTGGTCGATTAGAGGCAAACACCTGATCGTTTTTTTGCACTGTAGCTATTCTTGCGTTTAAAAAAAATATGGGGTTCTGTTTTCGGCAACTGCTTTTGGATAATATTAAAAGATTGTCGGAACACAGTCATCTGGCCTTTATCTGATTTGGCCCCGTCATAAACTGCATAATTTTCTTTTTGAATTTTTCCACATTAAAGAAAATTTTTTTCATAAAATTTTTCACCATTTCAGGCTTTTTTTTTTTTTAAAAAAATGAACCACACTTTTTTTTTTTTTTTTAAATTTTTTTAATCCCGTTTCCTTTTTTGATCTTTTACAATTCTAGAGAATTAAAAAAATTTTTTGATTAAGGAATTTTTAAGATTTCATTTGTCTTTGAAGTATTATTAAATTTCCAGGAAAAAGGCGTATTATTGTATATTGTTTTTTTCTGCTTTACTAAAACTCTAATTATAAATTAGGATATAGTATTCCCCTGAAGCATTTTACAGCAGTTTGAAATTTTCCTTGGCGATAACTTTTAAATGGTTTGTAATCTAATTTTAATATGAAATTTCGGGACGAGGGAGCCTTTTTGTGAAATGTTGAATCAGACTTTTCATTTGGTAATGAAAGTAAAAAGGGTTTTTGGAAAGTTGAACCGTTTCCCAAATTTTATTTAAGGTATGACTTGCGGAACCGAAATTTTTAAAAGCGTATAAATGGATAGTTTTCGTGACATTTAGTGTCATTAGATTAGAATATATGCATAACATTGTTTTAAGGACATTTTGAAAAAAAAATTTATTTAAATACAATATTTTGGCAAAAATTAACTTAGAATAACCTTTTTCAAAATGTTCCCCTTTTTTTAAAAATGCTTCCAAAAATAATATTTTGTGTGGGGGGGGGGGGGGGGGGTTTTTTTTTTTTTTTTGCGTATATAAAAGAAAAAGACTTCTCAGGAGTCTGAACTATTTTTAAAAATTCAATTATTTTCAGAGTTGCAACCCATTGAAATAATTCCGGCTTTTTTTTCTTAAAATTTCCCCCCTCTGTTTTCGAAAAACATGGATAAACCCACTTCTAAGTTATATATTTCAAAAATTCAATTGAGCCTCTGTAAAGAGGTCTGAGCTATATACAGGAAAAAATATTGTTATAACAGAAGCATTTTTCACAAACAGAATATTTTGAAAATGGGTCATTCTATGTTCACCTTTTGTCAAAATTGTACTTAAAAAATTTTTTTATTGTAATAATATTCTTAAAACAATTTTATATACATTTTCTAATCTAAGTGACACTAAATATCATACATAGTGTTACGAATTTGAAATAGTGTAAATAATTTTATTTGAGTGTTTAATGCATTTTATATTACTCTATGTTATGTTATTTCATGTTAAAATTGTACCATTCACAAGCAATGCCACCTTACGTTATAATGGCGATTCAATGAGAACTGGGAAATTTTTGGTGCTAGAACCAGTTGGCATCATTTTGGTGACCAAGTTAGCGGCCAAATTGGCGAACTTTGGGGATTCATAGTTGGCGAGTTTCGGAACCCTCTGGAATCTTCGAAGTGGGGGATTTTCCACCTAATGTCACCAGCGGCTTTTATTTCTGGAAGTTTCTGTCGCGCCTATAAATAAGATGCTCCCGGAGGCGGGAGTCTGGTTATACCAGCGAGTAGTGAGGATTGTTTTGACTGGCGATTAAGCTCGGCTGTGCTTGTGAATAATCTTTACATTCGTGTATTTTTTTAAACACTGGTTATTGTGTTTGATTGCTGTTGAAGGTGTGAAAGGGCCCTTCGGGGATTTACTCTTGAATATTGCTGCTGAATCCTGTAAATTTTAAAAAATTGGATTTTTTTTAATAAATTCGCATCGCTCTTGAAGAACTGTTTATTTTCTTTGTGATTGTTCTTTCATAAAATCCGCGAACCCTCGGATCTACGTAACAATATTATCCATTTATCCCTTTTTTCGAATCACGGTTTCGGGAAAGTAGGGTATTTGCATCTTTAAAGCAAGTAGCATCGGATTTGTAGAAAATAAATGAACAGAAATAATTTTACTGCCGTTTTAAAATGAATAAAATATAGTACAGACATAGTTTTTAACGTGGATGAATTAATTCATTTGGATAAAATAGGAGTTATTTAAGGGAACTGTTGATAGTTAAGATGATCCTCAATCGACCAACTCCTAGAATAATCGAATGCTTTAAGGTTAAACAGAAGTGTTTTAACTCATGTATATAATTTTCGAGACATTTTATCACATTAATTACAGAAATTATCGTTGACATTTATTTAGTAATACAGATTTATGTTTCATTTTATTTACTACCTCGATGTAATATAAGGTGTTCTTAAAGTCTCCCCTCCCCTCAACTTTAGGGGTTCTGAAAAACTATATTTAACTTGGCATTTTGATGCCCCTAAAGCAATTAGGAACGGATGTGAAGGATAATAGAGAAATTAGGATGTGGCTGTCATTTTTCTCTTGCTTTAATGAGCAACTTCCTATTTTATCCAAAATGTCAATTACCTCTCTTGTGAGAAAGTAGAGTAAAATTTGAACTATTTTAGATAATTTTTTATCTAGAATATTTGGTATTTGTCTTTAGAAGTATTTTTTAACTTTAGATGTGTATCTCTTAAGTGATTATAGTGTTAATTAAAATTTAAATGTGTAATGAGATTTAATACTTTTTTTTATGTAAAAGTATAATTTGTGTGGAAAAAACAGCCATCTTCTCAAAACTGATGATTTAATTTTAGGTAATGCTTTAAAAATAATATATATGTTTAAATTTTCAATCTAATTTTTTTAAATTTTATTTAATATAGTAATTTTTATCATAGATTTTCCTTTACTAAGTTAATAAAAGTTTGAAAATCGATCATATCTAGATCTCAGATTATTATGATACAAGATATAATAATATATGTTTTTCCAAACAAGTTTCGTCAGATCTACGTGAACGAGCTAGAGTTGAGTTGTAAGCAAGCGATATTCATAAATTATTATTTTTTTATTTGCGTGCCCAACGAATGTTTTCATATTTTTTTAAAATTAATATATTAATATTTTTGTTCAGTTTACTATCTTATAAATACATTCATTTCATATATTATTTAATCCAAATATTTTTTTAATTGAAAACTTCTGTCGATATAATAAAGTTTTTACAAATATGCGTTGTTATTTTATATTTATGTTGAAAAGATTGACGTCATTTGAGTAGGCGCCCTATCATTGCACTGTGGTTATGAATAACATATTTAGTGCGCATGCAGTATATATTGTGATGCACGATATTTTTTCCAAGCCGGAATCCACTATTTATTGCTTATGAATCTATTAATTTTTGCGTTCCAAATTCACTCTTATCTTCTTGTATGATGAACATAACAAGGCAACATATTTATTAATGTTTCTTTGTTATAAAAACTACACGTTTTCTTCCCATGCTCTTAATTTGCTTTGCTTTTGTTCCGTGAACACGGATTAATAAAATTTTCATTAATGAGCTACAAAAATGTGTATAAAACTGGTAAAAGCAGATTTGTGTTAACGGATGCCTAGAGAAGTATTAACATAAACATTGAGTGAAATGACATGTTGAATCTTGTGTTTAATTCCTGAGATAATCTGATTTCGCCAAAAAGTAGTGAGAAAGTTACAGAATTATACATTTACAGAGCAAAGTATATTTTGGTAAGTATTAGCACTGCAGATAATGTCTTGAAAAATTTGGTTTTCTGAAAAGATTTTTATTTATATGAAGGCCTTTTAAGTATATTAAGTTTTATTTGTATTGTGATCTTTATCTTAATGTTGTGGGAAAAAAAACTGATTGTTTGTAAAATTTGATTTCAACTATCGATAGTATTTTTGAGAGAAAAAAATGAAATTATTTTAATTTAACAAAAGGAAAGTACTAATTTGATTTCGGTACACTACTCATCAAATTGTTTTAAATTTTCGCCAATTTGGGCGTTAACATTGTAACTTGCTTACCTTGATTTTTATCGTTAATCGTTATCCAAATCGTTCGTAATAGGCATTTGGAGGTAGCATACCGATAGCAAATTAGTCCCAATTGGGAATATTTTTATATTCAAAATATTTTTAACATTTGTGATGCAACCTTGATATTGTTCCTATTGTTGATCTTTTTTGTCATGCTGGCCTTTGAGGGGGGATATAAGAATCAATCTTGATAATTCTTTTGACAACTGTTATTCTAAAATTAATTCTAAAGCTAATTATAATCACTTATCCCCTACTTCCAACAATAGAATCGATAGGGACAATATTTTTTGAGATTGCAATATTTTTATTTGAGATTATTTTGGGTACTTACGTGTTATCGCAACAATCGCCAACTCTATTAATAACTCGCCAAGTTGGCAACCCCGATTTCCTATGTGTTGTACGCGCTAAATTGGCAACCAAGTGCTTCGTTTCATATAATGTCGCCAATAGGTTGCGATAATACGTAAGTACGTTATTTTGCATAATTTTTTTGAAACGTATCATTTGTATTTACAGTTGTCACAACTTTATTTTTCTTAAAAATAATTTTTTTGTGTTTCAGATTTGTCTTTTGAAGATGCTCATTTTAATTTAACATATCACGAATATATTTGCTCCCGTGACGTATTCTTATGAACCTTGCTTATTGGTAAGTTTTAAGACTATATCATTGACTTATTGGTACTTACGTATCAGTCACTGCAGGCAAATTGGTGCCAAGCGAATCACGCTATTTTCCATCAAAATCTGACTGATTTTTTTCCCCACATGAAACTCGTTAAAATCTTTGTTATGATATCAAAGCGTGATTCGCATGGCGCCTATTTGGCTACGGTGACGCTAAAGCGTAAGTACCGACTTTTTTTTATATAAAATGTATTCCTCATTAATTCATAATTATATTCATATAAATAATTTTAATGTAATATTTCTTTTATATATTTTTAAGCTAATATAATTCCCGACTGTTACGGAAAGGATTTAATAAAAAACTTTAAAACACTTAAAAAAAATGAAGATTTCAGTGGTCTTTGGGGAAAAGTTCTTTTGGGACCACAAACTCAAACTACTATCGAAAGTTGTACGAAATAAGCAATATGTGAAAATCATACACATCAAAACAACAAAAAAATTATATAAATTTCAACGTGATTTAAAAATAAAAATGTTGAAATTTTATAGTGAATTAACGAAAAACATAAAAAAAAAATTTATAAAATTTTTTAAAGAAATTATTTTTGTAGTTAGAATTCTAATTATTCAAAAAAAAATATTGGTTTTGTGCACCATTTGCCATAAGAATTCCGAGAATTTAGTGTAGGATTCATTCTCACATTTTTTTTTCTTCGACTCAAAACTTGTTCGTGAAAAAACCCTCTCCGATACACGAATCTCAAAAGAAATGAAATCGCAATTGAACTTTCGAACTTACACATTCGTCATCATTAAAACTTGGATCATACCTAATTTGCTTTCTGCAAATCAATTATTTTTTCTCATGGGCCTTCAATAAAAGCTCACCCTTTCCCTTTTTTACGGTTTTTCCCAAACATATTCTTAGCAATTCTTTTTTTTTAAACAAGCACTCCATTTCGCAAAACTAAATATTGATTTTAAATAAAAACCCACAAAAATCATCATAAAAATATTTCCCCACACCAAAAATTATTAAAAAATGACATAAACTATAACTTTCAATGAATTGTTCTGGATAAAATTAATCTGCATCACATTTCATAAATAAATTTTAGATGTTCAAAACGAAGTTTATAGTTCTTCAGCAAGAACAATAAAATTTATATTCCAAAAAAATAATAGTTTCTCTTTTTAAAAAACATATGCCCTTCTTAAATGATGAATAGTGGTTAAGAATTGAATACGTGACCTTATCGGAATAATTAAGCATTTCAATGTATTAGAATTACCGAAATTAACAGTTTTCCATAATAAAATCGCTATCGCACCGTGAAATTTAAAATACATCGCCAGAGATTGAAGAGACTTACGAATCTTCTCTTTAACACAAATTGTTTTCAGAAACTTTTTGTATTTATATATTTTTGAGGAACTTGATACTTTTTACTTATCTATGATTATAACTTGTACAGTTCCGTGATGTTTACTTTGAATCGTTGTAGTACATGGCTAAAAGATTTTGTAACTTGTCATCTAAACGCGATATTCAAAATCCCATCCTCTGAAGATGTTGTGTTTGGACATCTTTTTTTAATGTTTTCGATCAGGGGTTTCCCCCCTCCCCAAGATTTTGATCACCCCTTTCTGAATTAATATTCTTGATCGAAATACGTGCTCTAATGAAGTACTTTCATTGGCTTTGTAATGACGACGCATTGCTTCGACCCACACCCTCTATACATGTCTAGTTTGATAGATTAGAGCAGGTGGCTCGCTTGTGAGTTGGAGACAATGCACGTGGCTTTGGGACCATTGTCTGGCCTCAGGTCTGAAACGCCAGTATGTCTGTAAGTCATAATAAACTTGACAGTGCCCCGTTGTGTGGCAATTGACGGGCCTGTCTGACTAAGGAGACTGACGTTTTGGAGGACAGCAGGAGAATTGCTTCAAAGAAAGAATGGCGACGTGGTGGACAAAGTATCCAGATGTGCGGACGAACCGTTTGACGCCGGTGCATTCAAGAAGGACCAGATAGAGTGATTGTTAGGTTCGCGCCAATAGGGCGCTAATGAATCTGAGGGCCGTGTGCAGACTTCTGTGGACCTTCCAATGATAAATGACGAGGGGCGTGTAGTGGAACCGCCCCTGGAGTTTAAAAGGGTCATTTTTTCGTGAGAAGAGGAGATCGAGACGAAAGCGGATGGTTGGAGAGGAAAAAGAAAAATAATTGCGGATACCGAATTTTTCTGGAGTAAGAGGAAAGAAAAGCGGAAGAACTCTGGTGGCTTGTGGGTTTTTTGCAAAACCCCCGGGAACAAGGGGAAGTTCCTTGGAAATGCAGAGATGTGTGGGGAGAATAAAACCCCAAAGTCTGGAACTCATATCCCGGTTTGGCGCAAAGACTTTTCCATGCCCGCATTATTAATAATTATTTAGTTGTGCAAATAAAATTTTGTTTTATTTCTACATTTGCTGTGAGGGCATCACGCTACCCGTCCACGATGCCACAGCGTCAATTTAGTGATGTTTCTAGGATGGCTCTTTTTTCAATTTTTTTTCGGGGGCCTTTCAGATTTTTAAAAGGGTTTTCTTAAATGAGACCTTCACGGATCTTCTAGAAAATTCTTTGACCCCTGGGTTCTTGAAAACAGTTTAGAACCACTGCTTTGCTATGGGGTTTTGAAAAGGTCAACCAACTTTTTGATGGGATAGTGATTGTTCAACGTAGAATCTCATTAATATTTTCCCACCCATCTTTAAAATATTCACAACTGAAACACATTGTTTTAAAACCGCTATAACCAGACATTCCTCGTTACTTTCGGTAACATTTTTTACCTCGATTTTTTTTAAAATTCATAATCGTATCGATTTCCAATCAAAAGCTATGTCGTAAATATTCAACATTCGAATTCTTCCAAAACACGAGCAAATAATTGGCATCTCGGTCTTTTGAATAATCGGAAATCTTTCGCAATTATGTTTTTGTATTACTTTTTAAGCAGTAACGTCATTCGTGCTGATGCCATGTAGCCTGACTTCGAAAAGCGGAACAAGCTACTCATATTGATAAAATGTTTCTTTTACGTTTTAGTTTAGTTATACATACATTGTGTGCATTACATCTACACAATGTTTATTGCGATTTGTCAGCATTTTTCTTTTTTTTTTTTGTAGAGTTAAGATTTGAAATATTTTTGATGCGTTCTCTCATGTAAAAGAAAAGAAGGTACTTGGTATACTTTTAAATAGAATAGTTAACAAGTGAGGTAAAAAATGTACTTTGCGGTGCTATGTTTTTCTTTAAGGCTATTTGGGGTAATTTTTTAAAAAAATAGGGCCAAATTCAAAATTTTTTTTTTTCAGATATAAAAGTACCAAACATTAATTTTATTTCTGGCTACACTATCCTGTGGAGAATCACTTATTTTATCATATTACTCTTTTTTGAAACGAGTTAACACAATTTTTTTTTTATAAAATGTTTTTTGCATTTTTTTTTTCCTATAGTAATACTAAATGGCCCACCCCTTCACTTTAAAAAGGGAAAAAACTAATTTTTTACAAAAGGGACTTTTTTCCAAAAAAGTTAAGCACGAAGATGAAAAATGAAAAAAATGCCCAAATACTGTTTTTGATTGAAAAAAAATTTGGCAGTAAAAGAGCATATATTTTTAAATACATAAAAAAAAAATCAATATTTATATACAGAAAAAAAAATTTAAATTTTTGGGGGGTTATCAGATAATTTAACGGGAGACTTAAACAGAATTATGTAAAAAAGTGAAAATAAACAGCATAAAATAAAAAAAAAAAGGACATTGATAGGTTTTTGTGATCCCCCTCATCTGTATGAAAAGTTTACACCTTCTGACCATTTCTTTCAATTAAGTGGCAATCGCCATTCTTCTTTGGAAAAAAATTTTTAGCTCAATAATAGTGGCTGGAGGGGGAGAAACGTGGAAGATACAAACGGGCCCAAACATCCCAAAAAAATTTTCAGTGGGACTAAGGTCGGGGGAATATTTGGGACGCCATGCGCGCAATCCCTTTTACTCTCCAGGTAGTCTTTATGATGTCAGCTCTTTAGGACGTGCGTTTTTTCCATTAAAAAAAAAAAGAAAAACTGCTGGGGAAACAAAACTCCAATGGGTTATCCTTTGAAACCGGACCCCCCCGGGCACCCGAACCCCGTTTTAAAGGGTGTCCCCGATCGGTGCTTCCCAAGAAAAACCCCGCCCAAATTAAAAGCTTCCGCCTCTGAATTGTGATGTTTCCCGGGGATGTTTCGGGGCTGATTGCTTCCCTTTTTTACGCCATATCCTTATACGCTTGTCTTCTGGCTCCGGGGCAAATCTTGACTTTATCAGTAAACATGACATTCCCCCCCCAGACACAGTCCAATTGCCATGTTTTCCCCGGGAAAACCCTTTTTCGTGCCCCCCTTGATTGAACGGATAGGGAACACAAACTCAAGTATCCGGGTATACAGTCCATTCATATGTAATCTTCGGTGTACATTAGTTTCAGATATAACCCTTTTCCCAAGGACGCTGTAACCATAGGTGTCACGGGTGTGGAAGGTTTTGCGATTCCCCGGGGGGGTTGTAACCCTTTGGGGGACCACTTACGGGGCCCTTTGGACAACTGTCTGTGTGGTTTGAATTATTTTAAAACGTGAAAATTCCCGAATGATGAACTATAAACTATATTATCCATTTTCTAAACTTTTTTTAAAAAAAAAATTTTTTAAAAAAAAATTTTTTTTTAAGATCTTTATAGGAAAAAAATTGAATGTAAATTTTTAAAAAAAATTCCCCTTTATTTTTACTGTTTGGAATTTTTTTTTGGATTTTTTTTTCCCATAAAATGGATTTATATTTACATTGCAAATGTAGACTTGGAAAAAAAATCGATCTTTAGAATTTCTGGGAATCGATTCATCAGGTTACGATTCGAACCGATTTAAGAATCGATCTTTTTCGGAAAAAATCGCCATTCCTATAAGGAAGTTGATCACAGTCCTCCTACTAGAAAACATTCTTGCCTTTCCCATCCCAATAAAATAAAAGTTTTAGCAGAAAGGCAGGGCCTTATAAATGTCAGCACATGGTTTTAAAATCTAACATTTAGCATTTCCACCACTAAAATAGTAACATGGGCCCGCAGCTATAATGAAATCAGCTTCGTCAATCATGTGGGGGGGTAGTCGGTGGTATAAGTACGGATCGTGGCTTGCCGTCACGAGTTCCAGCCCAGTAACTAAAGACCCGCCGTGTGGGCGGGGAGCACGAAATCTGTCAGGGGGGAAACGTCCTCCCCCTGGTGTGGTGTGGTAGTTAGGGGGGGGCCAGCCGGTGTCGTCCCTTTATTTTATCTGGCAAAAATTGTGGTCTGCGCCGCCCCGTGTAGCTGGTCGACGTTTAAAATTCAATCAATCAACCGGGGCCCAACATTTTTCCCATTGCTGACCATACCAAGGCCCAAAAAAGTCAACTTTTCACTTTTGCGTTTTCCCTTTGGCTAGCATCTAAAAATCATTATCACGCAATAAAAAAGTTTTTTTGAACATTTTTTAAAAGCCGGTGCTACGGAAAAGCATATTTATCTTTAATTTTTTTTTTTTTTTTATTTTCCCGGGGACCAAAAAATTTTTAAACATCTTTAAATTTAAAAATGTTTTTTTTTTTCAAAAATTTAAAAACAATTTAAATAGACAATGCGTCACTACTTTTTACTCATGACGAGTATAATCGTTATGACACAAAATCTGTTATTTCTCCATGACGAGTATACTCGTCAATCACATTTAATTGGTTAAAAGAAACGTTTTAAAATTTATAAAAAGGTAATGTATTTTATGTAGTCAAAACTACTCTCGAGTTTAAATTAAGGTAAGGTTAATAATGAAGTTTGTTGGTAAATGAGTTTTGTTGGAAGAAATAGTTAAAATTCTTTTGATTTTAATTTTATTGCGCCAAGGGGTTGTAAAACTTAAAATTTTAAAATTTTGAAACAGGATTCTTGTGCTATTGTAGACGAACTATTGTAAAACACGAAAAAATTTTTTTAATATAAAAGATGTAGTCAAGAAAAAAAAAACGGAAAATTTTTTAGCCTGTTACTTGAAAATATTTTTGCGAATTACAGATGCTGTTTTTTAAACTTGGATTCGAGATCTAGTACCGTTAAGGAATCAGAGTACATTAGGAACTGTGGTATTGAAAAAGAATGTAAATGGTTATTTTTTTAGTATTATTTAAATTATAATGTATACATGTAAAATTGTTTTAAAAATACTATTGCCAATAGTTTTTCTTTAAATGCAATTTTTTTGACAAATAAAAATAACATCTTTTCATAAAGTTATTTTATGGAAAAAGGTTTTTGTAGTAATTTTTCCTCTATAGATAGTTAAGACTTTTACAGAGCTGGAACTAGGAATTTTAAAGAATTCACATTTTCAAAATGATAATAACCAAAAGGAGAAAATAAACGGTGTTTTCTGTTTAAATTTTCCTATTGATATATATTTAAATATGAATAAACACATTTTTTTATATTTTAAAAATATCCTAGTCCAGATCTCCAAGAACAGCATGAAAAACATCTGTACCAAATTTTATACACGTTTAAAAAAAATTCTTTTGAGTTATGGCATTTGAAAAATTGTAATTTCTCAAAAAATACAGTTTCTCAGAAAATGAATTCAAGGAAAAATTACAAAGGAATCAAAAATTTTTTAAGACAGATTGTTCAAAAAATATCTTAAAATGTTCTTTTTAAATATGAAAAGGAAATATTTTTAAAAAAAATAAATAAAAGGAAAAAAAAGTGAACGTTAATGAGAAGGCTTCAACTTCCGGTTTCAAAATAGCTAGTTCTAGTTATTATTTTTTTATTTTACTTTGTTTTTTGAAATCGTCTCACATTTAAAATACTTACAAATCCTTTTCAAAGAAAGGATTTTAAGAAAGGTCGTTTAAAAAAGAAAGGTGGTTTTAGAAGGGTAAGTGTTAAATATTTTATTGGATTAAAAAGTCAATATTTTCTCCAAAATTGTTTTAAGTAGTTCACCCTTTGCCCCCCGGGAGAGCCTGATGCATGTTAAATCTATCTTGTGCCCAAAAACTTAGCTAGTATAATTTGGGAAATTTGCATTGTAGTCATGTCGACCTCATTACTTGACGGGGGAAAATATGAGGTCCCTTTCGCTTTGAATTGCATTTAATTTACCATCAATCCCCACGGGCCCATTGCGAAGTGTTTATCATTATTTCTAAAACAATTTATCATATTTTAGAAGTTATATATTGATCGCTAACCGTTACCCTACCGCTTCGATGGTATTTTGTGATGTTGTATGGATATACAGGGTGTTCGGGCTTAAAGTGTCCAAAAAGTTATGGCTTACCCATCAGAATATAATAAACTGTTCATCCGGGGATTGGAAACCCCTCCGAGGTTTTTTGGTCTAGTCCGATCGGCCGCACGTGCGTGCATTATTCGGCAATCGCAGACTATAAACTTGTTACACTGACTTCATTAGTAGCTATAATAGATCAACTGTAACTTTAATAACTGATTGTAACTCTAATAATAAAAACGGGGAAAATTTTTTTCCAAAAAACCCCCTTAGAATCAATTTTTGCAAAATTTTCGTAGCGGACTTCTACACCATGAAAAGAACGTGCCTTTCAAATTTCAATTTTATATGTCTAATAGTTCATAAACGGGAATACTTACTATAACGACCCTTGGGGGTCGATTTTTACAAAATCCGTTTTTAACGGATATCAACTCCGTGAAAGAAGTATGCCTAGTGAATTTCAAGTCTGTTTGCCTAATAGATCTGGAGACATTGTGATGAGTGAGTGAGTGAGTCACTTTTTTCCTTTATATACATGAATACGAGAATGCTCCTGCACTTCTAACTCTACCGTAAAAAATTTAAGTTTTCATTTTCGAAAATTAAAAGGAATCTTGTAGAAATAACTTAACAAGATCTAATGACTCATATATATTTATTTTACAAATGCCACACTCTGTAATATAACCTATGCCATTAGTGCACGTGCTCTCCCATATTTGTCAACAATCAATTGAGACTAATTAGAGCAGGGCACACTACCAAATGTTCAGAGGTCATAGACTAACCAGAGTCAGAAACAGTACAGTCCGGTGATTTTGCAATAACAATTCTGTAGAGAGATCTCAGACAGAGTCATGACCGTGTCAAAAGTCTAAAAAGCGCTACAGCAGTTTTTCTAGGGGCCCCAGGACAGGTTCTTGTTCAAGATTGCCCAGTTCTTGTCATTTGAATTGCCAACCTTGTCCAACTTCCATTTTAAAATATGTGAAGTATTCCCCCGTGGGTGATACCTCACTCCTAAGTTAACTTCGTGATCTAGAGGCGTGAGATTGAATGAATAACCCACCGTTTCATGATCTTAAAATGTCTTTATTAAGATCTTAACTTAAACACTAACAATGGTAATATTTATATTATAACTTAGCGGATCTGAGGTGAGAGAACACACAATACGCGTATTACCAAATAAGCGCGATCTTAAAACCACGATATTTAACTATCCCCTTCTATTCCTAATCTCTGTTTATATCACAGTTACTAATGGATACTAGAATTATCCTACCTTAGTTTCTTGTTTAATCGCAATCCTCTCAGATCCCCAATATCTTTGGGATAACTCGTGTGGAATTGGATCCACCTTGACTTAATCGCTCTGTCACGGATAACTTCACACTCAACGACGGCTTTCTTCTCTTCCTTCAGTTCACGCGCTTAAACCAGACTAGCAGAATCACTCCCCAATAGGTCATACGCTTACGTTAAACTTCTGCTATTTAAAAGGTTTCTAATTTGCATGTTCACGTTTCGCTTCTGGATTTGGTTGGAAAGAATTTGCCTTTTTCGGCCCCAAAGAACCCAAGAGGAGATTTTAGTAGGAAATACGATGAGCCCGTCACAAATTATACTTAAAGGCCATAATTGTAAAAAAAAACCCTTAGGAATAAAAGTTTGAAATCCTCAAGGGTCTTTGGATCACAAGGGCTCCTTTCTTAGCAAGAATTCACTCCGTGCCTCATAAAGGAGCAAATAGTTTGAATTTTCACCTTACACCTCTAGAAAGGAAATAAATTTCTGCCGAATTCTAAACGAATACGGTTGTCTTTCGTGTTTATGCCCCATTTAAAAGGTAATACATTTTTCTCTGACATTCAAAATTAAACAAAATGGTTTGCTTTTAAAAAATGCTAATTTTGATCTTTTTTGTCATTTTTTATATGAGATAAAAGTATTAATTTAAAATACAAGTTCCCTTTGCTTTATTTTATTGTCATTCATTGTTATATTTTATGTATAAATGAAATTTAGGGTTATAAATGTTATTATTTAAAAAAATTTCGGGGAACGATTCAGTTTAATTGGCGGTTTTTATATAAGCGTTCTGAGAATGTCATCCCCCTGAGATTCATGTTATTGTTTGTCCGAAATAGTTAAAGGAACCCGAGGCGGTACTTTCTTTTATTGTTCTCTTTTCTGTTTTCGATTTCTATAAAAACGAATAAAAAACAAAACATTATCATCCATTTTCAATAGTTCAAAATTTCCTGGGACATGCTTCTTGAATAGAATGAAAAGAAATCGTTGAAAAGGAGAAAAGCAATTATTGGTTTTTTGCTGAAGTAATTTCCATAGCTAATTATCTATACTTATCTTTCAGAAATGAATAAATAAAACATTTATATAAAACGGTAAACATAACTGGCGTTCTATTCTTGTTCAGAAATTATTTCTTTCAGAGAGAATTTAATTATTCGAAAAACAAATTCAGTTTTCTTTTTGAATTGTTTGTTTTTTCTTCCATATTCTTTTAGAAATTCAGGCAGATTTTAAGGTTTCCTATAACATATTATTATTATTTAAATTTTGAAATTATTTTTTACGTTATTAATTGCATATCTTCTTCTCTTCAGTCTTTTTAGCATTTATGTTATTGGAATTTTTTATTATTTTGTAAGGCTCAGAAATTCTATAAAATAAGTGTCTGAATCCGACCTTCCGAATAATTTGATTCACATTCACAAATTGGGATGTATGAATGCATATGATCCTCAAGTAGCGAGTTTTTCCGTTCAGGGCATTAAACACATCGACGATCATATGCCATATAAGAATTTTTTTCGCTTATTATCTGCTCTTTTACCTCTCATATTCAAGATTTTTTTCTCCATTTCGGCGAAATACGGGTTTCGAATTTGGGATATTTTTTCGAAGAAAAATCCCCTCGGCTTATACACGGATCGGGTTATAATCGGAAATATACAGTATAACTTGTAGAAAAAGTATTATGTTTCTATTTATGTTGATGTTTTCTTATCCACGCACTGTTTCCACATCCGATAATATAGGCATACTTTTCCTATAAGCACGAGACAACAGTCAATTCCAGCATCCATTTAATGTAGGGGTACTCAACCTTTTTTTCTGCTGGGCCACATACATATGTCAGCTATTTCACCGTGCCGCATACATCTGTTAGTTATTTCACGCGGGCCGCAACAGGAGGATAAATGGGGAGGGGGAGAAATGCTTTAATACCAAGATAACATTGGTAATTTAAAATGTGGAAAATTGATTAATATATTATAACTCCTGATTCGCTTTTTTTAATTATTCTTTATATATTTTTTAATTTTTGTCACTAATACTAAATTAGAAGCATTTAAGAAGCACTCCTTCACAATTTCTGCATGAGTAAACGGTTTCATATGATTACCAGTAGTATAACAAACTAATAGAATGTCTTTGTTACCACTGTGGTACTACCACTGACAAAACAAGGAGTTGCTGTTGCAAAGATTATTCAAGAAAGCCTATTTATCACCTCTTCAGAGATCTTCGAGAAAAAGTGTCATTAAATGATTCCTGCTTATTGGTATTTTTTAAAAACAGCACTTTTTCGTGACGAATCAAACTATTACTGATCCCCAAGTTTGTTTTCCACTACAAAATAGCCAACCTTTCAATCATCTTGAAACGATATATTTTCTTCGAATATTTTTCGCTAGCAAGATATGAAAGATAGTTAAAAATTAGATTCCACCCATAAAATTATCGCTACTCCACTGCTGTCTGTTATCACTCACCGTAACCGTTCGAAATAGAAAAAGAATATTAATTGGTACCCGTACGACACCGACAGCAAAAAGCAAAATGGATATACAGTATGACCCCGCTTAACGCTGTTTCATTTAGTGCTGTTTCGGTTTAACGCTGTTTTATTTGAATAGTGAGATTCCCTGAAATTGAACGCAGCCTTAGGCTTCCCGATATCCGAAGCAGTTTATCTGTACGAACTTATTTTTATCGTTTCAATATCTGTTGATGTTTTTGTAAGTATAAATTTATATAATATAACGATTCCTATAGTGACAAATATTGTGATTTTTAGTTTTTATTATGAGTGATAATAAAAACACGAAAATATAAGGCAACAAGAAAAAGCATTTAACTAGAAACTAAAATGCAAGTGATTAAAAGATTAGATACTGATGAACGTCAATCTCAAATCGGTGCTGCATTGAATTTGACAACTTCAACAATAAGGACCATTCTTAAGAATAAAGAAAGAAAAAAAATACTGTCATAGGCAATTGCAACTACAACAAGCTCAGCAACTAGAATTATCCGTTCTAGAAATAATACAATAGAGGAAATAGAAAAACGACAAAATCGAACGCAATATGCCATTAAGATAATCTACCTTCTTGATAAAAAGGCAGAAAATTGAAAATACAGAAGAGACTGAATGATCGGAAATGTAAAAAACATATTTGACTGAATTTTTTATTTTTATATGTATAATCGTTTATAATGTTTCTATATTTGTTAGAAATAAATTTTTGTTTTATTGTTATAAAAACAGATAATTAATAAATTTAATGGTAAAATACTGGACCAATTTTCTACCCATTTTCTCATAACCCCTTTATTCGCATGATGAGATAACCTCGTTTAACGCTGTTTCATAATACGCTCTACTTTGATGGAACGTATACACCGCGTTTAGCGGTGCCTCACTGTATTTGATTTATTGACAAAGAATTTCTTACCAAATTTTTAATACAATGTTCTTAAATAAGTTAAATTCTCAGATCGATTGATTGAATATTAACGTCGCACTGTTCAGCTACACGAGGGCTTTTGGCGACGGACCACGTAATTTTAAACCCAGGTAAAGGGACGGGACGACCCCCAGCGGACCCCCCCCCCAACTACCAACCAACCAACAGGGGGACGTTTCAGCTCGACAGATTTTAACGCGCATCGCTGCCCCCACTTATGGGTCTTAGTGGTACTCCTTTAACTCTGACGGCAGCCACGGTCCATACCTATACCACTGGCTACCGCGGCCACATTTAATTCTCAGAGCAATGGGCCATGACCGGGCCGCAGGTTGAGTATCGCTGATTTAATGAATGCATGGGGAATCTACGTTAGTTTAGCCGATATATTCTGATTAGTGCTACCCCTTTCTTTTAAGTTATTTTACCTCTTGTCAAAAAGATAAGGTCGTGCAAAAAGTGAATCTTTACTTTTGATAAGAGCGGAAACGTTGGAAAAATGGTGTTTTCCCTCCGCAATAGATATAAATGATTGTATTCTAAAATTTAATAGATTATATAGATTTTTGTATTTTATTATTGACAGAATTTCTCATTTCCTATTTCTCATAATATGATTCATAGGTTCATTTCACATCGATCTGTATCAAATACCGAAATATACCCAGACACAAAGATGTTTTCTTCATTTCACCGAAGAAGTTACTGATTTTACTACTGCTTGCTAATGTTGAAACTTTTCCTGTGCGTTTGCTTATTTTGTGAACAATATAACTTTTCATCTTTTGATATCATCATAAGTATATCAGATAAATATATTTTTTGTGCAGGGGAAAAAAAATCGGCGAAATCTGTTATTATGTTGAATTTAATATGTGTTACGTTTTTATTTCAGTTGAAATTTTATTTTAATTAATAAACATTAATGAGAGTGCTTTTTAAAACAGTCGTATTAATATATATATATATATATATATATATATATAATATATATATATATATAATATATATATATATAATGATGAAACTTTAGAAGTGCATACTAGGTCGTGCCGAGTGGTTGATTTAAACAATGGCGAACCAATGGTAGGGTGTGGCTGGTGGTGTGATTTTCCTGTGTTACGTGGCGAGTGGTCGAGCACTGTATTATCGAAGAGGCACTCATGTAAATCAATAATCCAGTTTATTCACATCTGGAAACACATAAAGATTAAGTAGGGACGCCATTAGACATAACAAGAAGCAAACATCATGGCACAAACAGACAAAAACAAACACAGAATGCGCAGCAGCCAGCTGGTTACATGATTGCAGAGAGATTTACAGACGATAGTTCTGTTGAAGATATTTCATGAAGATGCAAAATTTAACGCATAAAAGGCTATGCAGGTAATAAAGACGATGCAGGAATTTGTTCATTGTTATATGTTCCCCATAGGTATTAACCCATTGAATAGTTAATTCTGGTTCATAATTTTTGCTGCAAAAAGTCCATGTCATTACCTCTATAAAACAAAATTGTGTTTTACATAAAAATATAGGATTTTATTATTTAGGGTGGAACAATAGCATCTGAACCATCCCTTCGACTGCGTGAGCGTTTCATCGAGCTCTCTACTATAAAGCAGTCTAACCATAAATCAAACTAATCGCAAACTACATCAACTTTAACCACCCTTTTAACTATTTCCAAGCAACAGCAATCAATAAAACAAAACAAACTCAATCGCCTACTCATGGGGTAAGTCAACTCGATTAAGATATTAAAGATTCATGTTTGAAAAAAAAAAGGAAAGGGAAACTTAAATTTTTGAAAAGAACAGATAACGACGTTATATTCACCTTCCGTACATTAACTTAAATCTGCACTTTTGACACGTAATGAGTTATGGATGATTAATGCAAACTTGGTGAGTAATTTTCTATCCACCCAGGACTAACTTTAACTACCGGCGAGTCACTGCGCATGTGTAGGCTCAGGGGAATAATGACTGCATCATTTAATTTCAGCGAACACCTAGTTCCTCCCCAGCAACACAGAAATCATGCACTTCGTGACTGAAAAGCCTTATAATCTACTATAGGCCATCTGCACGCTGAGCGCGTTCTCTGAATTAATTCTGTGAAGCGAATCCCTGGACTTCGCCTATTCATGATCAAATACCAGAACCGGGGGTAGTCAGTAGCATTTGCAGAATAACAATGCAATTTAGTAGGTCTAATAACCGAAGTGCCCTGATCTCTAACGTCGCCTCTAATGTTATAGAATGCCAGTGAATAGTTCTGGAACTAGTTGTTTTTTCTTGGTATTTTATGTCTGTATCGAAGAATCGTTTTGATAATTGGGTATTTCGTAACTAATGACATTATTAAGTAAGAGTATTTTAGAAGTCTTTCAATGGATTCTATGTTATAGTTATATTATTGCGTATCTAATAGGGCTAATAGTTATATTTACCTCGGACGAGAAACTAATACGTTCCTAACTCTGTGGGAATAGATGAATTTTCCTTGTAAATAATTAGTACTCGTACATAAACAAAACTAAAGGAAGTATTTCTTTTTTGAAAAAAAAATTATCTTGGCAACTAAATTTATTTATATTAAATACTTCATAAGTATAATCCATTGAGGACAATGATAATGCAGAAAAATTTTTTGTTTTAATTTTAAATAGTTTTTTGCTCGTTGTATGATCAATTCGATTTTTATTTTCGTGGTATTTTTTCAATTCCTACTATTAACTCACACTCTCTATATATATGTATTTATTTATTTGTTTATTTATCTTGCTGGAATTTTCAATCGTTAATAAAATACATTTTAAAGCACTCAATTGAGCTGAAATTTAATATACGTGATTATTTTGGTTGACTATACAATAATTTAATTATAATTAATAAAAGTTAATTGATTAAAACTAATTACTTAAATAATTATAAATACAGCCACTTTGGCATCATTTTCGGTGACATTGCGACCGTTTTTGCGACTTCTGTCAAAACTTCAAAAGGTTTTTTTCTCACGTTTTAAAGCATTCGGTTGAACTGAAATTTTATATACACGATTGTTTTGAAGGACAATACGATACTTTAATGATAATTAATAAAAATTAATGACCACTTAATATTGTGATTCTGTCATATGTTATACATATTTATATTAATTGTAACTATTTAATAAAAAGAGTAGCTAAAATAAAATTTTTCTTTGTTGATCAAGAAGGAATTGACTTAATTTTTTTTTATATTACTTGTTTTCTTTCTATTTGGATCTGATCACTCTAATGGGGGGGCCCGGTAACCTTATAGTCAAGGTCATGGACTCGTAGCTGGTGTGTTATGAGTTTGAGCCTAGTACCGTTGAAGGCCCACCTTGTAGAGCAAGGGTGTCAAATTGTTAAAGGCTAACTTGGGTCAAACAAACAAGTTTGAACTTTACACTGGCGGTAAAAAAATCATCATTCATAGAAACGTAAGCTTATTTTGAATAACACATTCTAATAAACATATGTAAAATAACAAAAAAAGTTAAGTGATTACGTCCTACACTTGACATCTCTTCGCTGCTACTATTTTTCCTGTTTCGGGAGAAATTTAAAAAAAAAAATTTTTATGTTACTGTGAGCCGGATATATTGTCCGGGTTTTTAGGATGGTAGAGGTTTGGGGGGGTGAAAACGTTAAATTGTCGGGGCCCCAAACCCATCCGGGGTTGGTGTAGAGGTGCCCTGGTGTCGCCCCGCCCTTGGGTTCCCAAATTTGGGGGGTCCGTCGCTAATACTCTCGTGCTGTTTTTATGAGCTTTAAAAAAGAACGATCCAAAGGACACATTACTGAAAAATGCCCAAAAATTTCAATTTCTTTATTTTCTTTTTTCAAAATAGACTTTTTAAATATTGTACAAAAATTTGTAGCTGTAACACATTATTTAATCAGTTTTAATTTTTTCTTCCTCATTAATAATTTATTTTTTTTTTGGTTTTTTTTTTTATTTTTTTGTGGTGGTTTTTCTCGTTAATAAAAAAATTTTAAAAAACCTAAAATTTCCCAAAAATTTTTATAATGATCATTTTAACAACAATTTTAAATTAAAAAAAATTAATTGTTTAAAAATTTTTAAATTCAAATAACCACGTTGGCATCTTTTTTGGGACTTGCAACCCCATTTTTTTAAAAAAAATTAAAAAATTTTTTTCTCACGTTTTAAACATGGTTTGGGGAAATTTTTATATACACGTTTTTTTGATGAAATACGATACTTTAATGATAATAAAAAAAATTAATGCCATTAATGTTGTGATCCTGTCCAGTATATTTTTTTTTTAAGTAACTATTTAAAAAAAAGTAGCTAAAAAAATTTTTTTTGTTGATCTAAGTAGAATTACTTAATTTTTTTATTTGTTTAAAGATATCAAAGCGAAAAGGGAAAACAGAAAGGGATTTCCTTTTTTTATTTTATAAAAGCTTAAAAGGCTTTTTCTCAGGATTTTTTTTTTCACAGTCTTATTTGAAATGCCTTTTTTTTTAATTCAGTAAAAAATTTTAACCCCTTTTTGCCTTTTTGGGGAATTTGTTTGATTCTGTGCATGAAAAAAAAATTTTATGTGTAAAATTTAATTTTTTAAAATTTTAAAAAAGTTAATACTTTTTGTTTTAATTTCCTGTGTTCACTTTAAAAAAAAATAAAAAAAAATAAGTCAATTCTACGACCAAATAAAAAAATTTTATTTTGCTTTTTAAAATAGTTATAATTAATATAAACATGTATAAAAAAGGAAAAAAAATCACAACTTTATGGATATTTTTTAATTATAAAAAAAATGTATTGCCTTTTTTTAGCCCCTTGAATGCTTTAACACAAAAAAACCTTTTCAAGTTTTGACACAAGCCCCAAAAAGTGCTGTCCCAAAAAATCAACTTTTTTTTTGTAATTCTTTAAAAAATTAGTTTTAATCAATTAATTTATATTATTTTTTTATTTTTTGTATTGTCTAAAAATAAACCTGTAAAAAAAATTTCAGCTCTTGAGCGCTTTAAAATGTTTTTTTTAAAATTAAAAAAATTAGATAAATAAATATATAGAGATTGTGAGCTAATAGTGGAATTAAAAAACTTTAAAAAAAAGTGTCATGTAAACCCAATCCCGTCAGAATTGGACGAGAAAACTAAAAATTTTTTTTTTTTTTGCAAAAATATTAAAACTTGTAGAATTGGTAAACATTTTTAAAATGTTGTTTCATTATTTAAAGAGGGAATGAAAGCATTTTCATTTAAATAGAAATAAAAAAAAATTGTGTAGGGTACCTTGTCTTCTTAATTTATGAATTTGTATTAATATTTATTTGTGTGTGTGTGTGTGTGTGTGTGAATGTGTTATTATGAAAATACGCCAAATAAAATTAGTGAAATTTTTTTATTTGTCTTAAAAAAAACTGCCCAATTTGCAATTCATTGTTTTTTGTGAAGAAAAACCCTTTTAAATAAAATTTTTATTTTTATGTTTTTATTTTTATTTTTTTTTTCAATTCCCCGCTCCCCTCTTTTTTTTTATCTTGGTGGTTTTAAAATTGAAAAAAAAAAAGTCTAATTTTTTAAATTTTTATACCAAAGGGGTTTTATGCAATCAAAATTTTAAAAAAAAAATTTTAAAACCAATTTTTTAAAAATTACAAAACAGCGAGGGGATCATTTTTGGGACTGGCCAAAACAAAAGTTTTTTCTCCGTTTTAAAGCATTCAGGAACTGAAATTTTTTAGACACGATTGTTTTTGAAGATAATCGATAACCCCAAATAAAAAAAAAAAATACCCCTTAAAGTTTTGATTCTGTCCTTGATATCATATTTATATCAATTGAACTATTTAATTGGCCCAAAAATTTTTCTTTTGGATCTAAAGAAAACGAATTTTTTTTTTTGTTACTTGTTTCGACTCTAGTTAAACCATTTTTCTAATTCTTGGTTATTGTATGGTATGATGTATATTAACTCTTCAACGAATTACTAAAATGATCTACTGTTTTCTTTTCTTTTTTTTTTTAACTGAATACCCCTTTTTATAGAACTTAAAAATTCCGGGTGGAAAATTAAATATTAAACAATTTGTTTTCAGTTTATTTCAACTTTCCGTAAAAAGTACGCATATAAATAAAAATATGAGTTTTTTTTAAACCAGTTTCGCTTTGTTGCAAAAACAAAGTTCGGGGAAAGGTTGAAAAAATTTAATCAAAATTAAACGTTGACTCCTCAATCTTATTTTTATGTCCTTTTTTCATTCTTCACCTTGTCTAGTCCAATTTTGAGGTCGTGGATTTTAAATTTAAATTTTTCATTTTTATCATTTTTCCATTATATTTTTGTGGAAAAAAGATTGCTGTCCGCTTTTCAAAAGCTTGATTTTTAGAGAATTAAATTTTTTTTAAAAATTTTCGTAACCGTTTTGTCATTGTTGTAAAATATTGCATTTTAAAATTTTTGATTTGAAATGTGTATATATGTGTGGGTGTGCAGTTAATATTTTAAAGCTTATCGTTGGAAAAATTAGTTAAAATTAATTTCTTGTTTTATCGAACTTTTTAGGGATAAAAAAAACGCAATAAAAACGATTTTCTGGGTATTTTATGTTTAGATCAGAGGCGCAACAGAAATTTTCGGGGGAAGGGGGCTTCTTGGGTCAAAATTTTCAATTTTCATATCATGTCCGAAACGCCGCCCAACATATTCATTTTCGATTTTTGGGAACAAAAACGTAAAAAAATTTAAAAATTAATAAATAATTAGCAAAATTTTAAAATTAAATTTTAATAACAAAAAACTTTTTAAATTTTTTTGGGGATACATAAGATTATAATTGTCGAAAAAAAAAAAGGGTTTTTGGGGGTGTGGGGCCGTACCCCCCTTGGTTTTTTCCCCGTGTTGATTATATATTATTTAAAAGTTTATGTAAATCCCCCCATTCTTTCATTTATTCAGTTGCATTCCTCGCCTTTTGTTTTAAAAAAGACAGCTATTTTCTAAAATGGAAGTTTATTTATTCTTTATGTCCTTGGAAGTCAATTTCCACAAAACCCGTTCTTAGTTAATCTCTATTCCACAAAAGAAACATCTCTGCCAAATTTAAAGTCTGCATGCTTATTAGTTCCGGAGATCTTGCGATTAGTGAATGAGTTCCTTTTCTTTGACATATATAAAAAGACGGAGTATGCGAGATAAAGACTATGTCCGCCAGTTTAATGTTTTTTTAGTGGGATTGGATCTTAAGAAAAAAAATGGGTGGAGCCTTTAAAAAATTTCTTCGTGATAAACAAATTACTAGTAAATTCTTTAATAAAAAGGGGAAATTTATATACCAAAAAAAAAAAAAATAATTTTTCCCGGTATGAGTTATTGCAATAGAACTATATTTTTAATATGTCTCGATTTCTTTTAATAATTGGAATTTTTCTGCTAATATCAATTATTATTGATTTCTAAGCTGCAATTAAAATTTTTGTTAAATTTGTTCACTTTATTTTTAAAATATTTTCATCTCCATATTCTGGAAAAAATTTAAAAATTAAAATGGGGTAAGATTGTTTTTTTCCAAAAGGGGGCACTTAGAAAATCAATTAAAAAAACGATTTTTTAATTTTGAGAAAAAAAAAATCCCTTCTTTTTTTCAATTTTAAAATTTTTTCTCTAGCTGAATTAAAAATTTTTTTTTTTTTTAAAAAGGTTTTAAATTTTTAAACCCCCAAACGCCCCTTTCAAATCAAAAAAAGAACATGCTCCGGCCTTTTCCCAAAAAAATTAAATTAATCAAAAAAAATTTATTTTATCAACTTTTTAGGAAAGAAGTGAAGTGAAAGTTGAGCTGTTTATTTTTTTTGGTAACCCATGCTATATTTTTTTCTCATTTACAAAGGAATTTCTTATCGTGTGAAATAGTGTTTTCCATCAAAACAATAACGGTAAAATTTTTAAAAACGTTTTAAATTTGGGTTAAAATAAAAAAAAAGTTTAAAAAACTTTTGAAATATATAAAAAACCCAAACTTTGATAATTAAAACGTTGCATAAAAAATTTTTCCAAAAATAATTCAGCTTTAAAAAAGAAAAGTTTATAAAAAGATTATTTTTTTATTCATTTGAATTTTTTTGAAATGATACATTGTTTTTCTTGTGGAAAAAAATTTAATAAAAAAAAAAATTAAAAAAGGTATTAAAATAAAAGGCTAAAATTTTTGGTTTAAACTTTTTTGTTTATTAAAAACATTTTTTAATACCAGGTTTACTAAAACAGTTTTTAAAAAAAAAAGATATAAAATTTGGTGAAAAAAGATTTTTTCATATGGTATGGGGGTTTTAAAAAAAAATTTAAAAAATTTTTTTCGTTTTTGTCCCCCCTAAAGTTTTTCACCCTTACTTTAAAAAACGCAAAAGAAAAATTGTCGGGGAAATCCCGGAAACAATACTTTAAAATGGATGCCAAAATGCCTTGGCTATCGGGGGGCCCGGAAAAAAGGAGAAATATTTATATAAAGGGATTTTTTACCGCAGTTGGTTTGGCCCGGGGAAAGTTGTTGATATGAAATATTGCGCGGGAAATTTTGCAAGCCCTTCGAGGGTTTTTGGGTTTAATTTTAAATATGGGGGGGAAAGGGGTACTTTTTTATTTTTGTATTTCCACCCTCGCAAAATTACAATTTCGATATACTATTTGGATTATGGGGACTCTAAACATACAAACATTTTTAGAATCTAAACCCCGGAATGTCCAATTTTGAAAAAGAATGTGTTTTGGTGTGAAAAAGGGGGCATGACTTACAGGTTAAAATCAAAATTAAAAAAGACAAAAGCGGGAAAAAAATCTGAATCCCATATGGCAAAGTGCAAAATAGAAAAATTGCAAAGATACTATGTTTTTTTTTAAAAAAAACAACTTTTAAAAATTGTTAGCCATAAGGAAGCTATTTGATATATTTTTGATAAAATGTTCAAGTTTGAATTAAAAGGTTTTCCCCCCTGGGGAAATGACTTTGGGGGTAGATTAATCCTACGAAAAGGGTTAAAAATAAAATTCACGACTTTACCGCAATTTGAAAAAAAAAAAAGTATTTAGGGTCTCATTTCTTTGTTGATGCTTGCATAAAACTCAAAATATTTGAATGCGGAAATATTTTGATAATTCCAAAACTGTAGTGCAAAGTTTAAAACTATAGTACATGAAGCTTTTATTTACTAAACAAAGGGTTCAGTACCAAATTAAAAAATTTTAGATGTTTTAACCCCCAGGGTTTTAAAAAGTGACATTGCAAGAAGTGATTTTCGTGTTTTAAAAACAAATAGGGGTTTTTTCAAGAACCAAAAGCTAAAATTTAAAACAAAAATTAAAATGTAACAAGAAGATGATCTTGCAAGACACTAAACCAATTCAGTTCTGGTATGTTGTTAATAGTTTTTAAACCTTTTTTAAAAAAATTAATTTCCCAAAAAAAAAAAAATTTTTTAAAAAATACTTATTTTATAGCCTTGAAATTTGCAATGTGTTTTAAAAATACAAATAAAATATTTTAAGAGAGTTTTGTCAAAAAAAATTTAAAAAATTTATGGATTAAAAAAAATTTTCATGTTTTAAAAATTTTGACTGTTTTAAAATAAATTTTTTAAAAAAAAAAATAATTTTTCAAAAATTATTAAAAAAAACAATACAATGAATGCAAAAAAAATTTGACTGTACAACATAATTTTTTTTAAAAAGTTTTAAAATTGGTCATTTTAACTTGGGTAGGAAAATGCTGCGGGAAATGACCCCCCAATTAAATAATGAAACAGTTAACTATATTATTTTTTTGAAACCTATTGCATATTTTTCCCAGAAGTTTTAAATTATTTTTGGGAAAAAAAGATATGTTTAATATTTTTTTTGGTTAAAAAGAATTTTTGACTTTTTTAGCTTCGCCCCTAAGACGAGAAAAATAAACAGATTCCACTTTTTTGTGGACCACTTACCTTTCCGTTCTCTTGTTAAGGTTTGACCTTGATGCCAGTTTGCTTATAGGTTAGAGCCCCCTTCCTATTCATTCCCCCATTCGCGTATCTGCCATTGCCTTGTCACAGACACACCACTCTAATTGCACCTTTTGTGGGGGTCCATCAGGCAAGAAGTCAGGGGGCCCGTAATGCGGGTTCGTTCCGTTCAGTTAACGGTGGGAAACCTTGTCGGGCCGCCAAAGAAATAATGATGCAGAACATTCTGCCATTGAATGCGCTTCTGACATTTTGCAGTGGAATGAACTGGGCTAAAGGTAAGTAAGTAAAAGTCTCCGTGGGTTGTCGGTTTACTGAAGATTAGAGCTGCATTTTAGCTCTTTTAAAGTGAATTAAAGTTCCGTGGTTTGTGGTTTTCTATGTCCTTAAACTTATTTTTGATTCTCTGGAAAAGGAAGCTTAAAGGATTTAAAAGGTTTAAATTGATTTTTTGAAAGGGAGATGAAAAGCAAAGAGACCATTTGTTGCGTAGTTAAGGTATGTTTAACCTTAACTATGCAAGGAATTTTTTTTTAAAGTATTAAGATTTTGGGATAGAATATTTTTAAAAAGCTGACTTAAGAGCATAATTAGTAAAGAAAGCTCTTAGATTTTGATGTAATTCAATTTTCGATCACTTGGAGAATAACTTTAATGTACCTGTAAAGAGCGAACATATTTTAGCTATTAATAGCCAGTTTTTTTGTAGAAAAAAATTATTA
This sequence comes from Trichonephila inaurata madagascariensis, assembly GCA_019973955.1. Taxonomy (NCBI): domain Eukaryota; kingdom Metazoa; phylum Arthropoda; class Arachnida; order Araneae; family Nephilidae; genus Trichonephila; species Trichonephila inaurata. The sequence goes on from BMAV01020716.1 coordinate 29,991, forward strand.
TTTGTGACTTTTTTATCTTACACCCATTTAGAATTGAGAGAATTTCTTTTTATACTTAATATACCTTTTTAAAATCAAATTTGGAAGGAAAAAAAAAATGGTGATACATTTTTAAAATCTAAAGGAGGAAATAACTTTGGAATCCAATATTTTTACAATGTGTAGGGAAACAAATCGTTTTTGAATTTTTATTTCATATTATATTTTACTTTAAAATAAAATTCTGTTACACGCAATGTTTAACTATAAAATTATAATGTATACTATGTGTACGATGCAAATTCCACGCATTATTTCATATTATTAGCTCTTAAATATTATTTAAGAGAATATTTCTCGAGTCATGATTTTAATGATTTTAACGAGATATTTTTAATATGTGATATATATTTAGTTCTAAGAACTGCAGTCTTATGATGACATAGAATGCCTAATCTCTCCGAAAATTCTCATCTACTCTGACATTGTTAAAAAAACTGGCGTGTTTTACTACTATCTCAGTGGCAAATGCTTTTCGAGTTTTTCCATATATTTTCTTTCAAAATCAATCATTTGTACAGGTATTTCCTTTTCAAATTGTGTATTGTATTACATTTACTGGTTTAAATCCATAAGGTTTAGAAATTTTTTCTTACATGTTTTATAAAGAATGTATAATTCTCCCCCACCTTTTAAAATCGACAATACAGTTGATATTTTTTGTTGTAGAACTAACTCCCTCCCAACGAATGATTAGCAGTAGTATTAGCATCAGAACATACAATGAAACAAAATGATTCATGGCCTCCAATTGCAGGTTGGATTTTAAGTAATGAATAAATCATCAATGCCAATAAATCAAAGTATTAAATTAAATTTGACAACGCAGATGTTTTTAAATTAATATGAAATTAAAGATTATTATAAGATTTATCTTGACATATGTAATACTGCTTTAATTTTAAGACTAAAGTCTTATGACTGTTCAGAATTGATAGTATTTTTCCAAAGTTTTAATGCCAACTATTCTGACATAGTTCAGAAAATTGGTGTCATATAAACACACAATGCTGCTATCAATTTTAATCTGCTGTAGCATGTTTTAATTAATTAGTAGAAATGATTTTAATATGTTTAAGGAGGCTCGTAGAGATATGTGTAATACTTATATATTGCTTGAACCACATACGTTAAAACTACCCGTATTTACTCATGATGACTCACGTGAAGAAATTATTTAAATGAATGTATTGGAAGAGATACTGTGTACAATGACCTCTTAATCGAATAGATACGGGTAGACAATTTGAAAGAGAAAAAAAACTGAATTAATGATTTGGAAACAATCAAGTACTGATTTATATATTTACAAAGAGTTTACATTAATTCATGTTTGACTGCTTTAGTACTACAGAAAAATTATTTGAAATTTATTTAATCCTTGTGAATAATTTCATGGTGAGTTAGGAATTGTTATATTTTGAGACGACACTTATGAAACTTAGATGCATGTCTTATAGAGCAGGTGTTTTCTTGCTCCAAGTAATTATTTCCTATTGAGAAGAATGTTGGACATTAAAAACATTTGAAATATCACTGATAATAACATAAAAAAAGAATAATCCGGTGCTTTATTAGAGAACTTGCTGTCTGAAAAGTTATGCAGTTTGGTTCTGAATGAATCCGTGTTTTGCTAATGAAATCTCAAATTTTTGTTGCAATTCTTCTGTTTGATGAAGCGTTATCTAACTATCAGTTGCAGCAAAAAATGGCGAAATTTTTCTTTACATGAATTTATTGTAATGTAATTGTAAGAATGTTTTTTGATTTTTGCATTATATATATAATAAGTAATATGTAGAGGTCTGGAATATGTAATGAAATATTTTTCAAAAACTGACAAATTTTGCTTATGATTTAATTTTATAGGCCATCATATTAGCTTAATAAAAATACCAAGTTCTTTATTTTCCATTCAGTAGAACAAAAATTACAAGTGTTTTAGTAAAAGCAGATGCCATAACTTTGCACAAGATGTCAAACTTTAAATGCGTTTTACTCGAAATGTGTTTTTTGCGAAAAGTTCAAACGTGGACAGCGATTGCTCTAAAAGTTCAGAAAATAATTTGCTGAAATTCTCTGTGTATGATCTGTATAACAGTAGAAGTGTTTTGACCATCAGATTTATCAATTACTGTTTTATTTCAAAATTTACGGTCCTTTATGTGAATATAATCACTGGCTTTTTAAAGCAATTTCATATAATCACTAAGATAAAGTGCTCTAGTTTTTGTTAAAATTAAAATATCTCTTATTCTGAAAGTCATTTCAAGTTCGAATAATAAAGTAACACATCAAAATTGAAAAATTCAAAATTTTCTCATAAAATTTTTATACAGAGCGGACCCCGTTTATGTAACTTTTTTGTACCTTTTTAACTGTTTTTTTTCCTATTTTAATAATAATTTTTTTGCTAATTTCAATTTTAGGATTTTTTCCTTAAAAGATACTAAATAAATCAAAAAATCACAAAATAATCCCCATATTTCCATTTTTTCAAAAAAAAGTTGTCGCAAGTAGTCGTATACCTTAATATAAATCTTAAAATTGTTAAAGATCAACTTTTCTGCTTTGATCATAACTGCTTACAGCTTGTTGACTGTTCAGGCTATCAAACTTATTGATTTAACCTATTAACTTCGATTTTTTAGTACACTCCATACCAACATTTCAAAATACAAACATCCATCCATCATTTAGCTCCCAAGTCCTTCAACCACTTTTCCATTTTATACACTCATCTTGTTCTCGGTCCCCTCTTTTTTTCTTTTCTTTGTTTGTGATATGGCCCCTTTGACCTATTTTGATTGTCAGCGTATTGAGGTGTGGGTTCTCTAAAAAAAACGCAAAGTTTTTAAATTTGACTTTATTAAAAAATATAACAAACGTCAAAAATTTTGGGATAAATTTAAATTAGTGAGAATCTAGAATGAACGAACGAACACAAAAAAAGATGTTAAACCGAACCCGGGGCCCTTTCTAAATAATTTAATCCCCTATTCACACTTCTAAATTAAAAACAAGTCCTAAATCAAATAATCAGTCCCACCCTTTAAACTAAACTTAACTTCAATCTTAAATGGAAACGTCTGGGTTGGTGTGCAAGAATGGGAAAACGGTTTCTAGGGTAACTTTACGATAGGGTTTTTTTTTTTCTCCCCAAACAAACATTCATCAAATTGCCATTCATTTTACGAACGTGTTTTTTAAAAACCATCTTTTGATTTTTTTTCGCATTTTTCTTGGGGTTGGAAAAGAGTTCCCTTAATTTGGCCATCAAAGAACCCCGAGGATTTAAAGAAAAGACGCGGGCCCGCACAAGTTAGAAAAGTTATTTTCTTACCGGGGTTTTTTTTTACTTTAAAACTTTAGCTTAAGGAAGCATTTATTAGAAAAAAAAATATATCCTTTATGGGAAAATGCATAGAAACCATATCGGTGTTGTTTTCTTTTTTTTTCATTTTGATGTAAAAATATGGATAAATCCCTTCAAAGTTATATATTTTTTAAACATCCTAGTTCAGGTCGTACAGTGGTCTGACATAAATGGGCAAAATATTTTTAAGAAAATCTTCATAAAAGGAGAATATTTTAAAGAAAATCCCTTTTTTTTTCCCCAAAAAATCTCATTTTTTAGGTATTATGATCAAGGGGCACTAAATATTAAAAAAATATTATTCATGCTTTTGCAAAATCGTTTCCGAAAGTGTGGATATCAAATCACCGAGTTGTGATGTTCGGGGGACCATTTTTTTTAAAATCGTCACACCTTTTTCCCTGCCCTCTAAAACCGATATCTGCGAAATCTCAAACCAGTTCCTATTTGTTTTCTTTTTATGACAAGTTCACCTGTTTCGTAATTTTAAATAATTTTCCAACCTTACCTAATTTTTATTTTTGTATTCTTTTAGTATAATTGCAGCTTCAGTGGATCTGAAAACCAAATTTCTGAAATAATGAAATTCTATTGAATGTAGTTTATGCCCTTCACTTCTGTAGTAATCTTGGTATTCTTCAAAATTACTAAATTTATTTTACAAGGTCGCATTGAGATAATTTTTTTTTCTCTTTTTACGATATTTCTTTTTTCTTTGATAAGAACTATAATTTTTATTTGCTGTACATTCGCCAATAGTACACCAACTTCCTAGTTTCAACCTGAATTTTTAATAACTTGTTTAAATTTTTTTTTTTTTAAGTTAACTAGTTTGTGTCATTAGATGATTTTTTTCTGTTGTGTTTGAACTTTGTATGTGTATCATAGATTTTTCTTCTTTTTTTGTGTGTATATGGGGGGAAATTTTGGGAAAAATGTACTTAAATAGTAATCATTTTTCAAAGTATCCGCCAATTTTTATATTTTTCTCAATGCCTGAATTTTAATGCCTTCATCTTCCGATTCGGGGGATTAAATTTTCACAAAAACATCTTCATTAATAATATTTACTCCTGCTTCCAGTATCAATAAGGACAATTTCATCGAATTACACTTCAATACTAATATAAGCGTTTTGTTTCTAAATCTCAGAACTCCTCTTTGAAATTTAAGTTAGAGTAGGTGTGTGTGTGTTCTTGAAAATGTGGTTAATTATTGTTTCTATCATTTTATTAAAGAAAATTTTGATGGGGGGGATTTAAAATGTGATGCCCACGGGTGTGGGTATCATCTCTTCATCCATGACTAAATTTAATAAAGGGTTAATCACCAGAATTCCATACTAAAATTAGTTTTTTTATTCAATTTTTATTCAGCAAAACAACAAAGTCTAAGATCAGATAAGCTTAGTTCAGGGGATAAAATAAACTATAATCCTAACAAATAGTGCAATAAACTATCAAAATCATTTTATAGTTTATTTAATTTCCTAGAATCACCTCTAGTATTAAAGTTTAATAAAATCTTTTTTACCGTAATCCACGGCTTGAACAGCTACGGTCCTTATATCGTCAATATAATCCGACCCAACTTTTTTCCGGCAAATGGACGATTTCGGCCTTCGAACTCACTTCGAACTCCCAAAAGAAATTCGCTATCACTATTAGACCTCCTCATAGAACTTCACGCGAATCCCTAAAGCCCAATATATACCAATTTAATCTGCATAATCGCGGCCCCTTCTTCTTGAGTTGGTTGGAAAAAAGGCCATTCTCCCCCAAAAAGTTTTCCCCACGGGGTTTTTTAATTAAAGACGCGATAAAGCCCCGTCAAAAACAAAGTTTCTTTTGGGTCTGCTTTTAGAAGTTAATAAAATTTGTTTGGAATTACTATTTCGTTCTTCCAAGTTGTGCCATCATTTTTTGCCATAGAATTTCTCCGATCTCCAGTTTGGAATATAATTATCTTTTTATGCCATATTTTTTACTTTCCAATTAGCTTTTATTTCGGGTTATAACCGGTAGACCCGGAATTTTAAAAGAGAATGCCGAAAACAGGAAAAATAAAAAATGAAAGGAAAACATATTAAAAAAAAGTTCAAAACCCCCAGAAAATTTCGAAGCTGTTATTTGGGGGTTTTTCCTTTTGAACCCATAAAATAATACTATAAAATAAGCAGGCAATTAATAAACAGGCATTTTAAATTCCTACATTTAAGAGAAATAATGTTCAGTGTAATATATAATTAAATGTCAATTTTTTTTGCTTACAACAGATTAAAAAGTTATATTAAGGGGTTTTAAAAATATTTAGTGTTCATTTTTTTCAGGGGCGAAAATATTCTTTTTCCTGATTTTTCTGCATTGTCTTATATTTGTCCATAAGCTTTGCATAGTTTTATGAAAATAAGACAGTTATAGTTTTGGAAATGTAATAATTTTAAAATTTATTTTCCTTGTCTTTAAAAGTATTTTGACATTAAAAGTTTATGCTTTATTCGTTTTTTGAATTTGTATTGTAAAATTTTAAATCTCTGGCTTAAAGCTGCAGAGAAACTGAAAATTGAATTCCAGTTAACAAAACGCATTGCTATTTCAGTTGTGAAAGCCCCAAATTTTTTAAATAAATTATCATCCTTTTTCGAATATCTTGTACTTTTTATGTGGAAATTTTAATTTAAGTGCTGTAAAATTAATATTGATTTAATTCAGATAGACATATTAGAAAACATTGTGAATAACTATTGTTATTCGTTTATTGCATCTTTATAAAATTAATAAGAAGCTTCTAATTAAGTTAAATCAACCATTAAAATTATAGATTAATTTTTTTTAACGTTAAGAACTAAATTTTGACGATGGTTTTCCTTTAACCCCCAATAAATTAACAGTGTTAATTTCCCCAAAAAAAAAAACTATTTTCATTATTGAATCCAATAATTTTCCAGAATCATCCAGAAAATTATTGAATCCAAACATTTTCCAGAATTATCTAGAAAATAGTCTAAATAAGTATGTTCCAAATTTCTTTCGAATTTTCGATCAGAGAACTTCGAAAAAAATAATCAGAGGACAATTAACTAAATTTCTTTACGCGAACCATTCATATTTTTATCTTTTCCAAACACCATTCAAGTGGATCAGTAATGAAGCATTCAATTTCTAGGCTTTATAATTTCCTATCGTAAGCTTGAGAATTTCCTAAATTTGCTCGTAATTTTGAATTAAGTGGTTTTACGACATAGAAGAATCGACCTATAAAAAAAAATTCGATGTATTAAAATTATTTTTTATAAATTTAAGAATTCATATTTTTGTAATATTACTTTTTACGACCTTTTTTAATACTTTTAAAGTAAGAAGCCAGTTATCTATCTTTTGCTGTGAAAAAGATTTAAAAAGTGTTTAGAATAAAAACTTTAAAATGAACGAAACATTTTTTCTGAAAATCGAAAATAAAAAGTGTCATAAATATAGGAAACACCTATTTTAAATTAGAGAAATCATTTTTTTAAAGTCTTCACTCTGAAATGGAATGTCTTAAATTTTTTGGATGCTTATGTGTAATGAAGAATCAGACACGCGTAAAAAATTATAATCCTCATGAGAAAATTCTTTTAAAAAGTTAATTAGCTATGTTAATTAAGTTACTTAGTTAATTACTATCATAATTTTCCCTTTGGGCTTTTAAGAGAGATACCAGTTTTAACCAGCTGCGATGAAAACTGAGACTTTTTAAGACCGCATATCACCAAACTTTTCCCTTATTCGCCTTATTTTTACCTTTTAATTCGTTGATAAATAATTTAAATTGAGTTAATAAAAAAAACCCCCGCATTTTAAAATAAATGATGGGAAAACAGGAAAAAAAACCAGGTGTTTTTTTAAAAAAAGTTTTTTTTTACTCTTTTTTTGTTATTTTTTTTTTAATCCGCTGGTAATTTTAAACTAAATTGAAAAATTTTTGTTTTAAAAACTTTTTCTAATAATACTTTAAATACTAATTTATTTAATGGATTACTTTACTGTGGCGTAAAGTAAACATTAAAATCATGTTTAGAGACAAAACTGTTGAGACTAATTTGGTCGATTAAGTTGAAATATATTTATTTTCGTTGAAGAGTTTTCTGTACTGATTGAAAAAGTTTGAATTAAAATGTGTATTTTTCAATTCCTCCTACAATTAGTTCACTCTCTCTATATATAAATATATCTTGTTCAAATTTTTAAAAATTTTAAAAAAATAATTTTTTTTCATCCATTTTAAAAATAGAAATTGATCTTTTTTTTATATTGTTCATTTTTAACACCTTTTTTTGCCTTTTCCCCTATTTTTCCCTTAAATTTTGTTTTTTCTACCAAAAAAGTAATTTCTGTTTTTTAAAAGGGGGTTAGCTTTTTATAAACCCCAAAATTTTTTTTCTTTGAAAATTTATTATTTATTTACGCATGAATAGTTAAATTCATAAGGATTCCCAAAAACTTTAAATTTCAAATTTTTTTCCCAGTATTCTGGGGGTTAGAAATTGTATTAATATAACCTGCTAAAACCCATGCATAGAAAAGTGGGGAGCATGGACCGGTTAACAAATCGGAAAAAGTAATTGCGTCAAAAAACAAGGGATCTCATATCAGTACCTTAGGTTAAATCTTCGAATAAAAATAAAATCATAATCTTTTGTTCTTTTTTTAATTTGACTTCCTTCAACTGATCAAAATAAAAATGAACCTTTAAAACTTTTTTTTTGGGGACCCTGCAAAAATTTTTCTTCAAAATTTTTTTCCCATCCCGTAAATAACAAAATTTTATCAAAGTGCCATTCAAGCATAATATTATTTTTACCCTAATTCAAATAAAGTTCTCGTAACCGTATTAGGAAAGGTAACAGCGAATTAACGCTGCAATGGAATTGAATTCCAAGAAATAACTTCTTTCTTTTTTTTTCAAAATAGTGGCGGGGGGAAAAAGGGTGAGTTGGGAAAAGTTCGAGAAAAAAATTTTTCCCGGGAAAAACATTCGCATGGCCCAATCGGGTTCTCTTTTCCCCCCCGAATATAAAATAAACAGCTTGCTGTGCCGAATCACATTTGCCGGGATTGAAGTGAAACTTTTATCATTTTTGAAAAAGAAAAAAATGGCTTCAAATGCCTTTTTTCCAAAAACGGCTTTTTTTTTTTTGAATTCGTGATATTAAACATTTAAGAAAAATTGTTTCGCCTGGAAAATTTTCCCGGGCAAGTGATCTGTATTTCTAGAGTAAAATATTTAATCGCAGTATATCACTGCTTTTGATGCGTTTTTGAGCGTTACTGAGACGTTTGTGAAATCCCTACTTTGAGGAAATAACGTAAATTGGAAAGGGCGATTTGGAAATTAAGACCGGAAATTTTAAAAAAAACTTTGATAAATATATGTTTTATAGATTAAAATGGTTTTAGGGAAGAAAAACTATACTTTTTGTTTAACCCCTTTTAAGACCCTAATGTTTATAGACGTCAGTATGTAACTCTTTGTATTAGTTCGTTAGACGTAAAATAAATAGATATCAAAAGAGAAATATATATTACAATGTGTAGAGATTTTTTTGGATCAATGTGTGTTAATTCAATATGGTTCAATGTGTTGTTTAATGCGGCATTTGTCTTCATTTGTTCAAATAATACTTAAACATTACACAAAGTTATATTTACAGCATAACATAAAACATGTAAGAAAGTACAGAAATAGATTATTACACGACACAGTTAACTGAAATAAGAATAAAGCGCAGGGATGTTTTATCATTAGCGCTAATTAATTCGACTCCCCCCCTCTATATGTTCCTGTTTACATAATTGTGCTCCACATATGTTCTATTTTGACATTCTGTCTAAAAAAATGCACAGATAAGGTTATAATTAAATACTACAATTTCACCAATTTTAAAATTATGAAAAATGCTTCCTTTAGTCGTGAAAGGGTTAATTGATTTGTAGAAAATTTTTACAAAGCTAGTACTAATGAGAAACAAGTTGTGTATAAATGCTTAAAAAGTATATACAAATGAGATAATTGTTATTCCTTAAGATTCTTTTTAAAAATGATGTCTTATGAAAGGGTCATTGATATCAATGAAAAATATGGTCCCGCAAAATATAATCTAATAAAAAGTTTTGGGACTTAACATGCTATCGCAACAATGCCAAAATTCAAGATAACTCGCCAAATTGGCGACCCCGATTTCGCATGTGCCGTATGCACTGAACTGGCAACCATATGCTTCGTTTCGTATAATGTCGCCTATACGGTTGCGATAATATTTAAGCACCAAGGTTTTTTGTATGGTATTGGAATTGTGTTTATGTGTGTCGATAACATTACACTTGATTTCAAGTCATAAGGTTTTGAAATTTATTTTAAAGTGTCCGTTCTGTCAGTAATTTTGAAATTATGGATATCATGATTTCGTATTGATGATTTCAAAAGTAGGAATTTTGTATTTTCTGGAATGTGTTATAAACTTCTCACAAATTTAGGATACTTGGATCATTTGAAATGCAACAAAATATGTCCAAAATCTATATTAATAAAATTAAATTAAAAGGGAAGTAATCTTCTCGTGTGAACTAACCGTGTGAAAAGTATTTAAAAAAATTCTACTGTACTAACATAAAAGAGCTTCATTCATAAATAAATACTATCAAAACAAAAGTTTTTATAAAAAAAAGTGGATGAAGCACATAGAAATTCCCTTCCTGTAAGGAAGAAAATCCCTACAATATAGGGATATAGCAATATAGCAGTTTAAATTGGAAAATGTGCAACTTCGAATTCTATTGTGTTAATTTTTATGTTCATGGGTTTAAAATGGGAGTTGATGGATCGGAAAAACCTTTAACATAAAGAAAAGTTATATGTTTCCTTTTTTTTACATAAACGGGAATCTAAAAAGTGGCTGGAATGAAATGGTTAAAATGCATTTTTCATAGAAATAGCAAATAAAGACCATCTTTGCTCATTAGTTTTCGATGTTTTCCTTTTCTTTCTGTATACCAGCTTTTCTTTCACGATCTTTTACCGGTAAATATTTCAATAAGTTTTCATATTGACCTTAATTGATATTATATAATTTGCGTATTCCTTGCTTTCATTTCTTTGGTTATTCTTTCCGTTTCAGTATAAAATCCTGCAATATTAAATTTTCGGAAAAGCCGTTATACAATTTCTTCGAATTTTGGATTCCTTTTTTCCCCCTCTTTGTAAAATGTTAAAGCCGTAGATTTTGTTTTATCTTTTACTTTACAGATTCTGGATATCAAACAGTCTGGAAATTTGGTTTGAGAAATGATTTCTATATTTTTTAAAAAGTAATGTTTTCTGGCTACTTTAAATATTTGAATATTTCGTATATATTTTTTAAAATAATGAAAATCATGTTTTATTTTTCTATTTTGTTATTGATTTTGTTAATAGCATAGCATTGAACAGTAGTTTCCAAGAAAAACCAAGTCATTATTTTCAGAGGAATTGATTTCATTTTTTTAAAATTTTTATTTTACCCTTTTATTTTAAAAACAATGGATGTATCAAATATACTGTCTTCAACTTTGAAGGAAAGTAGCATATTTTTTTTCATCTTATTTTCATTGTCCAATATATTCCTACTTGTTTTTAGATCACCATCAATAGTTAATTACGTAACATTAGAATGATGCAAAGCAAATTAAGGTTATCGTACTTTTCGAATTTTTTAAAAAAACGTTTTACACATAATTTGCTAATTATTTTGTGTTAATTACGTTGTTCTTCTTAACGTTGACAGCCTATCACATGATCTTACACGGGTTAAGATTTTATGAGGTCTATTATAGGAAAACAATTTTCTCGAGGAGAAACCTTTATAGATTTAAGGTTTTTTTTTAAGTTCTAAAATTGACAGGGTGTGAAAGGTAAAATAAAAGGTATTTTGTTTCGTTGAATGACGCAATTCGTTCAAAGCTGAACGAGATTTATACGTGGGTGGAGAGAAGGAGAAAGCAGGGAAATTTTGCCAGGATAATTTTGTTAGTTACTTTTTTTTCATTTTAAATAGTTTTTACGTTTTGAAAACGGTTGTAACGGGTCTATTGGCGTTCTTCCTACTAATAATCCTTTTGGGGAGTATTGGGTTTTTAAATGTTATTCTATTAAAAACTTTCCTTCAAAGAAGATGACGTGATTATTCAAATCAAGGATTGTATATTTAAAGATAAACTTTCAAGCTCGAAAAGAGAGAGTTAAGAAGCTAACACGATAGCAAGTAGTAATTAACGTAAAGCGAGGCGATAGTGACGATTTGGTCAATTAGTTGTTGAATTAGATTCGGTCAGTTTGAATTAGATTACCTTAGGAATTATTTTCAAATATAAGGTGTATTGACTGGACGTGCTAAGTGTCAGTGATCCGATTTTTTATTAAGTCTTCTAATATCTCGCAATTGCTATACATATTTATCAATTGGTGCATTTCTTAACTTGGGTTGTTGAATTTGTGTCGTTGTTGAGAATTGTTAATAAATAGAGTTTGTATTGACTATGGATAATCTTCCTTCTGGCCCTCTTACACTAATGGATGGAATAGCCCATCCTTTGCACGGTAAATAGCTAAAATTATTTTAATCACTCTATAATATGTTATAAATTCATGTACAAATTATTTTCCGTTGAAGTTTAAAGAGTCAGCAAAGGAAATATGAAATCTTTGTTGTATATGGTACCTTTCGTGTAATTTGTTATATTGTATCCATTCTAAAATAATTACAGTGCGATTGTAATTATATAAAATTTTATAGTAATGCCTTAAGCAAAAAGTAATACAAGGCATTTTTCCCTCGTAAATTTATAAATTGTTTTGGGATGCCCCTAACACCTTTTTTCGAATTTTATTAGAATATAGATTTTATTGGAGTATTGCAAGAAATAAAAAATAATTATGTAAAGTAGTAACCATACATTACTAAGGTAATGCAAGTTAAAAATTTTAAGTTAATATAGTTTTTAGATTGTATGATACGATTTTGCGTATTGAAGTGAATGCAATGCAAAATAATGAATGCACTAATGGCTCTTTTGTAATTTAGTTTTGAAATAGTCATTTATTTCTAAGCGCATTCAGTTCTGCTTTCTAAATTAAAATGAGTTATAAATATTTATATGCAGTTAAAATTAATATTATTGTAGAAGAACATATATATAAATTTGTATATAGTATATATGTATGTGTTAAAATACTTTGTTTGTAATAAAACGCGCGATTAAGATCTTCTGTATTTTAAATGCAGAGGAAAATATATTGAAACAGCAATCTTTAAACTTGAAGATGTCGAGTTTAAAAAATTGAACGTTTTGAGATTTTTTCAATTCCTACTATTAGCTTACAATCTCTCTCTATATTTATTTATTTGTTTATTTGTTTACCTTAGTGGAATTTTCAATCGTTAATAAAATACATTTTAAAGCGCTCAATTGAGCTGAGATTTTATATACATGATTATTTTGGATGACAATACAATAATTTAATTATAATTAATAAAAAATAATTGATTAAAACTAATTATTTAAGAATTACAAATACAGCCACGTTGGCGAATTAGCGACCCTTTTGGCGACTTGTGTCAAAACTCGAAAAGGTTTTTTTCTCACGTCTTTAAGCATTCAGTTGAACTGAAATTTTATATACACGATTGTTGTCCTATGTATATACATATTTATATTAATTGTAACTATTTAATTAAAAGTAGCTAAAATAAGATTTTTCTTTGTTGATCTAAGCAGGAATTGACTTAAAAAATATTTTTTTATGTTACTTGTTAGTATTATAGTTTTATTTGTTGACCATTAAACAAACATATGTATTGTAAAAATACATTGCTAAGAAGCCTTTATGCTAAAATATATTGTCAAGAAATCTTGTATAAACTTTTAATTTTTCTCTTTTTTTATTACGTTTAAAATCATTTTTTTATTGCTGTAAATTTTAATATTAATTTTTATTCTATTTTATAATCACACGGTAGTTTTTTTTTTTATACTTGGTTGACAAACATCGAATTTTAACCTAACTTTGAAGTATAATTTTTTACCTGTGGCTGCGAATATCGAATTTTCTAAAACCTATTCAAATAAAATTTGAATTTAACTTATAGGGGTGTTTTTTTTTTAATTATGTGAGAAAGTTTCTTTAAAATGTAACTTATATTAAATTCATTATGTAGTTAGTTTGATACATGCTTTTTATTTCCTTTTAAATGTAATTCTGGATCAAATTTTGAAACTAATTATTTCAGGCTGAAGATACTTGTACTTATTATACAACTGACTATTTTATTAACTTAGTTTCTTTAAAGCGATTCATTTTTCAATTACTTTATTTTTTTAGGTTCGATTCGAAGAGCAAAACTCTATTACTTTATGTAATTCTTTTTTGGTGATTGAGTTCACTTCTAGAAAGAATTGTATACACATTTAATCAAAAAAAAAAGGGGAATTGGATTGGCTTTGTGCCATTTTTTTCCTAACGAAACTAGGTTCTTTGTGGGAGATTCAACTTGTAGGAATAGAACTTCGGTTTTTATTGAAGAGAAATTATTTGTTCCGGTGAAATGTGTAATAGGGATTTTATTAGTGGATTCTAACATAGTTTAAAATCTTTTTCGATTGAAAACAGCGTATGTTAAATGATTTAAATAATGATATAAGACAATGCATATTTTCATTTCTTGGAACACAAAATTTGCTAGATAATGACAATGTAATTGATTTAGTTTAAAAAAATATTTACATAGTTTCATAAACATAATAAAAAAAAAGGGGATGGGGTGTAATTTTTCAATTCCTACTATTAGCTCACAATCTCTCTATAATTTTTTATTTATCTTGGTGGAATTTTCAATCGTTAATAAAATACATTTTAAAGCGCTCGAGCTGAAATTTTCTATACATGATTATTTTGGATGACAATACAATAATTTGATTATAATTGATAAAAATTGATTGATTAAAACTAATTATTTAAAGAAAATTACAAATACACAGCCACGTTGGCGACTTACCAACCATTTTGACGACTTAAGTCAAAACTTGAATAGGTTTTTTTTATCACGTTTCAAAGCATTCAGTTGAACTGAAATTTTACAGACACGATTGTTTTGGATGACAATTTGATACTTTAATGATAATTAATCACAATTAATTACCACTTAATATTGTGATTCTGTCATATGTATATACATATTTATATTAATTGTAACTATTTAATAAAAATTAGCTAAAATAACATTTTTCTTTGTGAATCTAAGTAGGAATTGACTTAAAATTTTTTTTAGAGTACTTGTAACTTATAAGACTATATTTAAAAATTTTTTTTTGAAGTTTGGAAGATTTTCGTTTACATCATGCGTTTAGACAAGTATTTTATGAATTTAGAATACAGAATTTCATTACAATTTAATGATTCAATTTAATTATTATTTTGAAAATAAAATTCAGCTATTTATAACTTTTCCCATGTTTGTAAATGGTCTACGAGGTTCGTCTATCAGTCAATTTAGCGAGATTAATTCTTAATTTTAAGCCGTTCTGTCGAATAAGATGTTTCCTCAGTCTGTGTGTTGTGGAGAATCATTTTCAAAATGTCCAAAATTCCTTTCAAAAAATTATGCTTGGGGGCTTATCTAGTGCAATGTTTAATTAATTTAACTGAAATTAGTCGTTGTATTTGTAAGCGCAATTGCAATTCAGTGGATTATTGCTAATTAGTATTTTGTATTTAATTCAATGTAATGAAGTGTGTGTATTCCTAAGAATAAAAAGGCGAGGAAGGTTTCTTTTAGGTTGATTCATTTTCTTTCAATTCCAGAAAGTACTCTCTCCTTTCTTTTTCAATCTGAAATCCCTCAAGTTGAGGATTTGAACACTCGAAGGTAAAATATAAACCTTTATTTTTTTTGTTACATCGTATTCCATTTCAATGAATGGAATAATAGATTTGACAAGGACTGCTTTAAGAAAAGTCTGCTTTTATTAAAATTTTAACTCATTTTCCTCCAATAGTATTGTGTTGTTTAAAAATATTGTGTGTTTTGTTTATTAATTTTTGTTTATTTTTGTACCAAATATGTCCTTTAAAATTAAAAATCGTTTTATGTGCGGTGACGTTTAACAAAAATTTCTTTTTGGAAAAGTCTGATTCCAAACACATTTTGATATCTCAAAATATCAAATTTAATTCAGAAGTTGGTTTATAAAATTATTTTGAAGATATCTGACTATTCGACAAGTAATTTAATTGATAAAACAAGAGGCCTTAAGGCTGAAAATTCTATTCTGATATTTTTACATTTTTTTTCCCTTTATCTTTTGCATATTTGTAAAATTATTTCTCTTTTCTTCAACATCATTATTTTGCCTTAAATAAATTAATATATCCATTTAATTTGTAGTTTTTTTGTTATCTACGCGAGATTTACACCTCATTTTAATGAACATAAGTTATTTTTTTTTCCAACTGTTAAAACTTGATAATAGGTCACGAATTCAAATGTTATATCAGCTCTTTTCATTATGAAAGCTTTCATTTTAATTTTTCTACACCAAGAGTAATCTTAATAAAATCTGCAAAGTCCAATATGTTTATCTTTTTAAGTTTCGTAACATTCGCCATCATATCTGATTCGAAATTCATTGATAGCTGAAAAAGCGCAACATGAATATTATTTTCGATCAAATTTCGAATTTTCTTCATATCTGCTTCGAAATCTGAAGAAAAGATGCATGATATGTAACAATGTGTAGAAGACATATATTACATTTTGCTTAGCACAGTCAGAATAATCTGTTGCCGTGTTTGTTAACTTGTCGAGTATGTTAAAATATTCGCTGTTCGTCCAAATTTCAATAACATTTTTCTTTTGCCAAACTTGCTTGAATTACCTACTGTCAGTGAAATTCCTTTCTTGACGAGTGCTTACTTTTCTACTTTGTTCCATGTTTAAACTATGCTTGTATTCGTTCACGTATACCTTTTGTGTAAAAATAAAGGAAAGGAAATGTTTTGAGGAAAAATCTCGTTTAGAATTATTGTCAACAATGGGTGTGAAATGCACTTTATATGAACTCTATATTGCATTTTCTTCCCCTTTGATGTGTTTTCCGATTAAATGCAAGCGTGTTGATAATATAAATTTGGAATAGTCTGACTGTTATTCATATCTAATACGATTCGAATGAAAGGTAAGGTTTATATAGAATAAATTTTGAATTTGAAACATTATTTAATCCAATTTATGCATTTATTTTTGATTACAGATTTTTAATAAAGTTTATAAACAGTTTATTTTAAGAAGAAAATGTATGTGAATTATAACGAGGTAGTTTGTTTTTCATAACATGTTTTTTTAGATTAAATAATCAATTCATTTAAACTGCTTGATTTTGAATATATTCTGGTAGATTCTTTAATTCTAACAACTAAGAGTAGAATTTGTATATTTAATAAAGATAATGTGTTGCAAAATAATTTATAAGAGTTTAGAATGTGTAGATTACTCCGAAAACCATCATGCTGAATTATAGTGTACTGTCCAGTGGCATAACGGAGAATATTAGCCCCCCTTACAAACTCAGGCTTTAGATCCCCAGCCCAAATACGTAGTGTAAGTCAAGCTTTGGGCGTCCCCGCAATGCGAGGGTTGAGGGGGTGTACGTTACGCCACTAGTGATGTTTTAAGTTAAAACTTTCGCTATACGTAGTGTGAACACGGGTGTCACGACCCCGGGGTACCCCAGTGATCCTTCTCTATTTTCGACCCTCCATCTTGTCATCCAATTTCTTCTTTTCCCGTCCAGACCACAGACCTATGAATGTTTGGCGCAGTATAGCCAAAACTGGCTCTTGCGCCATAAGACACCAAACTCAACTCAACATAATACTGAATTTTTCCAAATTTATTAACTTAAATGTCTTTTTCAAAACTGGTGCAGAGCTACTTACTTTAAAAGTTTAAATTTCTAACTGTAGTGTAGGGCAGTATTTAAAACTTAAAGTTATGTGTTAATTAAAATTAAATTAATGCATAAAATAACTGAGCAACAAACAAATTATTTTAATGGAAGGGATGGATTTGGTGTGTCAATGACCAATTTTCAACATTTGGCTTCAATCTTGTCCGGTTTAACTCTTAAGTATCCTCGGTCAGGATTGTAATGTCTTTTTTTTCGTTTGGCGATTGACAACTAGGGTGAAATCCCTTATCACTACGAAAATCAATTAAAAACTTTCGCACTATATTCTGTAATTCGGGATAAATAAAAGGTATGTATTTTTAAAGTAAAAATTGTTGACATTCATTTCCAAATGTAACTTAAAGATTTTTGTTATTGTCAATTCCGATCAGTTCCTCTTGTAACATGACATTTGTTGTTGATTTTTTAAATGATACCATATGGATTCATTGTCTGCTGTAGTGACATAGTCAAATAAATCTCAAATGTAGTTTCTAAATTTGAGAAGAGGGCATTTAATTGTTGAATGTAGTTCAAAACGTCATTTTCCTGGCAGGAGGATTTCCTCCTAACAAAATGAAGAAACTGGAAAAATTCGCGACGTCTTATATTATGCTCATTTAGCTTAATTCTGGCAAGAAACACTGAAAGGATGGTCCTTGTTTAAATAAATTTATGCTGTCACCTTGTAAGTGCAAATCAAGCTCTTTAAATTTACTAAATAAATCTATTAAATAGGTAAAATCTGGTTCCTACTTGATAAAGTTTCAATTTAAAGTCACGATCTGGTTCAATGAGAGCCACTATCGTAGACCCCCATTTACGCCTCATGAACCCCAAAATTACTTTTTCACTGACGTGGACCCCTTAGAGGTCGTCTTAGACCCCTGCGGGTTGATATTAGACCACTTTGGGAATCACTGCCTTAGAAGATGGCGATTTTCTTGTTCAGGGAATTGTTAGATCGACGGATAATTATACTTAAGTTATGATGCGGTTTAAAGAGAGCTGAATGAGAGCTGAATGAGTTAAAAAAAATTAGTGAGGTTTCTAAGCCCTTCTGCTGGTCATACTGAGAGGAGTTAAATTATGCATTACCCACATCATATGATCATTTTTTGAAATTGCGGCATCGCCAAATTTTTTTGCAGTCTCACTCAAATGCGATATAGATTCATTTTACAGTCTGTGATGCTGTCATGATGCCACATAAATGTATCCAAATTTAACTGTTTCGACCACATGTATCGAATTTAACTGTTTAGACAAATTTATTTGTTCTTATGAGACGATTATAGTTCAAAGATTTGCTGGTTCAACATAAAAATGATACGGGAAATATTTTTTATATTGTCCGTAAAATATATTCTCCTGGGATGAGACTTCACACAAAGTTGTGGAGTTCTGTAAAGAAAAATCTGTTTCAGCTTAATTTAAGTCGAAGGTTCAAGTATGTTGCACATATATAAACCTGGTGATTTGATCCAGATCATTTTGGGTAGGTGGACTTATTATTGTTGATGGTAACCCCCACCAAAAAATAATTAAATGAATGAAAGTAACTGTACTGACTATCAAGTTGAATATTTTTTTCGTCAGGCAAATTTCCACCTAGCTGTTCAATCGTTCGATAACCTTTTTAAAAATATTGGCTCGATTTTTTCAATTTCTGATACAATAAGTACTATTGATGGCGCATAAGCTTGTCTTGGATTAAAATTGTCATTAAATTGTAAAGTGGGGCTTTTAGCAACTCTGTGATGTAGGTTTGATGGCGTGCAATTTTTACTAATTTACCAGCTGCATGGAGATATTTCATTGAGGCACATCTATCTCATTAATGAAAGTTCTGGTCCCCAGGTAGAAAAGTGAAAAGAAAAGAAAAGATTGAGAATTACTGATTTAGTAAGTCCTCAGTAAATCTGAGATAAACCGTTGACAATCTTTGCTTAACCTTAAGTTCGATGTTAATGAAAAAATCCTTATCTGATCATGGTTCATAATAAAACTCGTTGTCAATATCCAATTTGTAGATGCTACACGATGTTGATTTCGCAAAACTAATTCTAATTAACAGATGTTTGGCCTTTGTGTTTGAATGAACCCTGATATTATGCTGGGTATTTATTATTTTGTAATAAAAAGAGTAACAAAATAAACTTGTTTGGGAAAGAATTATAGTTGCTATTTTCTGTTAAACTTCTATCGGTGCTTTACAAAACTTATTCATTTTTAAAATTATAAGAGTAAAATTATATTCACTTAAAGCTAAATGATTAAAAATCTTTCTGTAAACACTGTGCTATTTTGACTAAACCTCTCAAAACTTTTTAAGAAAGTGCGCTGAATTTTGATTTTAATTTAAGCAGTTGGTTGAAATATTCTTCAAATGGAAATTTTTCGTTTCATCAATTTTTTAGCATTCGTTATGTAAATAAATGGAATGGCTGGCATCGCATTGTGATGATATTTGTTCCCATTAAGTCAGCTTTTCCATGTATTTTATATTACTTTAAAGTAGATTAATTTTAAATTTGTTTGGCTAAGATGTAACATGTTTCGAAAAGAAGGAAAAATATATGCGCGGAAATATATAATACATTTCCCTTTCTGCTTTTCTTTGCTCGACGAATGCAAACATGAAGGCGCTTTAGAATTTTCTCTTGATGCATACGATTTCAATTACCTTTCTTTTTTTTTAAACAATATATGAAAAATAATTTTCTTAAAATATTGGAAATGTGTTTAGAGAAGGGTGGATTTGAATAATTTGCTTTATTTAGAAAATCAATTGCAGTTATTAAATTTTTCATGCATTAAAGAGTTTCATTCGAACTGCACTAATTCATTATTCATATATTTTTTGTTACACTCATTTGTTATCTTATAGTTAAACCTAACATATTGTGAATATTTTACTGAATGTTTCGTGAGATATAAACAGACAAATGAATAATACAATGCTTTTGATTGTACTATTGAATAAGAAATTGTCAATTTAAGTATTCAATATATACATTTTTCAGAGAGAATTTTATGTTTTTGAACATATTATGCGTGTATGAAATATATATTTGAATAAATTTGTCTAGACTATTTTACTTGCTTTTATTCGACTTTTAAACATTTTATACATTGTAGAGATGAATAAAAATATTATTCTCTATCTGTGATTTTTATTTCTATTTTATGTTCTGTTAACAATTCAGTCTCTTTTCTCGATCAATTTTGAAGGAAAATAATTGATAAAAATATGTAAATGTATGATAAATGTTATGAATAAAATTTTAGTGCATTTTTGCTTATCGTATCGTATATTACTAGTAAGGAATATATCTTATGTAATAATATTTATTATTATGTATATTAATATTCATTAAATAATTGAAATCACACACACACATAATGACAAAATTGTTAACTTATAAAAGAAACTATCAGTTTGTGATTTGAATATTTTTTTTTTAAATTTTATCAAGTGACTTTTTTATTCTGTTTTTTTACAAAGTGCTGATGAAAATGTCTTTTTTTATAACTTGCTTTTAGCTGCTTTAAATACCCACAATATTATCAAGACATAAAAATGTTATTGTGAAAAATAATGTTACAAATGAGTTGTCGTGTGTTTTTTATCCTGTGATACATATGAAATACAAGTGGAAGAACAGAGGCATGCAATACAAACAGAAGAATATATACATTCATTACAGATGATGGTCCCAGTATATAACAAGAAGGTGTGCGCCGCTTTCCATTCCAGGCGGGTATCCATTACAGGCGAAAGTCCGACTTGTGTGTGTGTTTTCCCGAAGGAAATACAACCATGCCTTACTCGGGATTCGAACCCGAACACACTCGGTTACAAGCAGAGGGTCATATCCACCATATTGACTGGGCGGCTACAAATGAGTAAAAGTGTTATGAAAATGTTCATCAGTCATAGTGTGATTTTATGTCATAAACATATTTTATTTAAGTTTTTCTGAGGTCTTTGGTGTAAATCTTAAAAAATTCTGTGAGGTGATCGGACTTGTACTACGGAGACAAATAATCAGTCATGTCAATAAAAATGAAATTAAAAGACTAAAAGAGTCAAAAAGAAACAAACGCATTCAGATTTTCTGATTCTTGAAAAAATTCTCATTTTCTTATATTAAAACGGATAGTGAAAATGATTGTGAAATCACGTCAATTTTGTAACTTAAATAAACAGCTTTTTAAGCTTGTTAATTGTTTAAACGAAAAGTATTCTGTAATATTTTAAGATTTTAATTACTTAGTTGATAACTTTCATCATTTTATAACCGATCGTTTAGAGCTCTTTTTAAAGCGATTCTGATTGAAATATTGGAGTTATTTAAACTCTTTAATCTACAATATTATCTATTATGAACATTTATCTGCTCTCACGAACGAATTGTGGGTTTAAATATCAATTTAATTTTAAGTTCAGCACATATGAGTTCAGTTTAATACATTGTTATTGCTACACTCAATTGCATTTTTTTTTATTCTTTTGGTTCATCTATGCCTTTACAGTTATTTTATTTAGTACTTATCTAAACCATTATCTTTGAAATACTCTGTTAATTAGTTTTTGAGTAATCATTTGTATTTATAATATTATTGATAACTATCTTTTGTTATTGTAAAATACATGTATTGAGACGAAAAGTAAAGGAAAAAAGGAATACCAACCAACCAACATCTCAATGCAAGCATTAAACTCTCAAGTGACCTAGTAAAATAAAATCTTAAACAATACGATTTAATTAATTTTTTTTAAAAAAAAATTCTTCCAATTAATTTTATTGACTCTAAAATATACCCAATTTGAACTCTTTATTACTCCTTTTTTCCTTCCTACTTGAAACTACTCGATGTGAGTATTTAGTTTCCATATTGTTTTCTTTTCCAAGTCACATGACTCAACAATTCTTTGTTCTTCCTTGCCTTCCTCCCTCTTCTCAGCCCCATCGTTCTTCAGCGCTCATTAAAGAACAGAAAACCAATCAGACGATAATTTTCTCTTCTTCACCTCTTAGAACTTCTCAAGACGGAACTGACTCAAATTGGTACCAATCATCCTATAAAACGAAATTACTACCTTACAACCGAAAGTTGGGAGGGTGCAAATAAGTTAAAAAAAAATAAAATGTTAAAAAAAAAAAAAGTAGTAGAAGGGTGGGTAGGGTTATATGTCAACTCACCTTCATCCGATTGGCTACCCTCCAAAAAATCTTCCATTAATCTCTTCGCACCTTTTCTTGAGTTTTTTTTTTCGGGGGGGTGGTAGAAAGTGAGGGGGAGCATGATGGCATGTTGATGGTGGGACTGTGGTATCGATAGGGGTCGACTTTCAACGTGAACCCCACTGATAAAAAAGGTTTTCGGTGTATAAAAAAACTCAAAGGATGTTAAATTAATGGTTTTCTTCGGGAAAGACTAACTCCGGGTTGGAAGTGACTTGGGGTTTTTTGTTAGGAGAATAAATTGTGAAATGTAATCTAAAACTCCCGGGAGCTCCTTACGGTCCGGTTTATTAATCGGTATCTACACATCGTTTTGATAAATGATGCTTCTGTTTGTTTTTAATTTTTCTTTCTCCTTTTTTTTTGTATTGTGTGCATTTGTTATTTTCGTTAATATCATGATAGAGGAAGTAACGAAGTAATTATACACCTGCGTAAATCTAATGGGTAACGGCAAACAGTGGAACGATTATTCAAATCGTCTCGGGACGAGAACTTGCTTTTTTTCTGTATCGTGTTTTTTTTTTTTAAATGTTATTTTGTGAAAGTGGAGTGAATTACGATTTTGAGGGTTGTTGCAGTGATCGTAGATGGATAATATTTGCACTAAAAAAAAAATCTACAGAAAAAAATACCCATATTCAGATAATGGAAAGGATTTAAACGCGGGTTCCCCAAAACGGGGGCCCCCAAAGGGACTTGAAAACTCTTGGGGGGCGCGAGCATTTTTGAAAAGTTGAAAACTAAAGATTATTAAAAAAATCATTAATTTACTAAAAGTAAACAAAAAAAAAATACCTGACATAATAAAATATAAAATACACATTTACATTGTAAAATACACTTAAAAAAGTATGTACTGTAAAAGTATTTATTATTAATTTAACAATATAATTTAAAAACAAGTTGAATAATTCGGGACCCCCCCCCCAGGGTTTATTAACCTTATTTTGAAAAATTTGTAGGGTTTTAAAATTAATTCTATAACGCCTATTAAAATTTAAACAGTTTCCCCCCCAATGTTTTCCCGTAGACCCGTATTTTGTTTGGGGGGGGGAGGAGAAAAAGGAATAAATAAGGAATTAGAAAGCCTGAGGTTCCTATTGCATTCAAACCTTCGGGAAAAATTTTTTGGGTGAGTGCACAGAAAAAATTGTATTCGAAAAAACGTTTTTAAAAGTCAAAAACTAATGCTTTGCTGAAGGGGAAGTTTAATATACATCGGTGGCCCTCCGAGGTTAAAATCTTTTAGCTTTTGTAAATGTAATATTATATTAATTCAATATACATTGAATTTTATTTAAGGGGGCGATGAAAATGTGTTAAAATTTGTGGGGGATTGAAAATTTGAAAGCACTGACTTACAGTCATTCGCTTTCTTTAGAATCGGGGTATTTCGTCGGTGGATCGCCGGTGAGTTTCTAGAATTTTTGGGGCCGCGAGAATTTTACGTTAGTAATTATATAAGGAATATTCAAGATTGGCTGCAGTCGCCCTTTAAAACTTCACTGACTATAAAAACCCAAAAGTAACTTTAGATAAAAAAAATTTTTTTTTTTAATGTTTTTAAAATTTTATTTTTTTGTTTTGGATTTTTATATTTGGGGGATTATTAAAAGAAATTTGTATGGTTTTTTTAAACCTCTTAAAAAGTGGTTTTTTTTTTATTTTATTCTGATAAAAATTCCTAATATTATAAAGTTTAAAATAACCCTTTTTTTACCCCCACCCCAAAGAATGGGCAAAAGCCAAAAGGAATTTTTAAAGGGGTTTTGAGAGAAGGGGGCCCCCATTTTTAAATTGTCCCCCAAGAAAATTATATTTTTTTTTTTTTTGATTTGTTTTTTGTGGGAAAAAAACAAAAATAAATTTTCTAATCATAAAAGGGATTACCTTTAAAATCCAAAATTTTGGGTTTAAATTTGATTTTTAACAAAAATTTTTACAATTTTAAAAATTCCGCAAGGATTTTATTTTTTATTTTATAATTACTTTAAATTTTTTTTTTTATTAAAAAAAAATTTTAAAAACCCTTTTCTTTTTTATAAATTTTCTTTATTTTTATAAAAATGTCCTTTGCTTTTCAAATTGTTCACATTTTTGAAATTTTCACAAGTTATGAAAGATGATATGATTCACAAATTTTTGCATTAGTTTTCTAAAGAATTTTACGGATTCATAATTTGTCTTGTTTTGAATACCTTGAATGTGGGATAATTGGTGAAATATTTCATATAATATAGAAAATTTATCTTATTTCCATCAAATTTTATTCTGAAATCCACGCACAGATATATTTTGTTGTAGTTCATCCATATGTGTGTGTGTATAAAACAAAATTTATGTACGTATCTTAAAAACTAATGAGCAAGGAACATTTTTAAAAGCAATTTTAAAATTTAAGTAATTAAAAAAAAAAGTTATAATAATTTTTTTTTTAAAAAATATATTTAAATTATGAAATATAATATATTGATTCCATTTTCAGCTAATTAAGATAATTTGTTTCAATGGTCTACCGTTTCCTTAATATTAATAAATAAAGAAATGACTAATATCAAACATTTAATAACGTGAAATTCTTGCAACCCGGGGTTTTTTAAAAGTATTTATTGGGGGTATTATTCCTTTTTGAAAAATAAAATATTTCAGAAAAACCATTTGAAGAAATGTTTTTAAACAGTATTTTGATATATGTAAAGACTATTTTTTTTTTTTTGCTCACTTTTTTTTTCAAATTCTTTTTTATAGGGCAAAACCCCCGTAAATTTCGATCTCATTTTTTTTTGCTAAAAAGGCGCGTTATACCCGATTTTTGTTTTTTTTCCTTTCATTCAGGGGTTTTCAAATAATTTCATTATAATATCCGGAAAGAAATTTAGTTCCATCTTGGATTTGGGCCGCTGGCGTCATATATCAAAAACAAAAATAATAAAAAAAAAACATTATCGTTATAATTGATTTTAATGAAGGTGAAAACCTCCCCTTTTCCCCAAAAAAAAAATTGTTTTGATCCAAATTGAATTCACTCTACAACTAGAAATTCAAACGTATTATTTGTTGATATACATAAAATATACAATATAAAAATTCAGATGATTAAAAATCGGACGCGAATATTCAGAAAAGATGAAAATTTAATAAACAGTGAAATTTATAATACTAGCTGTTACCTTCCCGCTTCGCATGCGTATTTCATGATGTATGACTATATATATTTATCTTTTTCGCTTTCTTTTTACCCACCCCCTTCCCTCACTCGTTCTTGTAATTCTTTTAACAAAAAAAACATTTATCCAAACTCAAGTTTTGGTTTAAAATTGAAAAAATGGAATGAAATGGTGGTTTTGGGGAAAAGGAATAAAACTTTTTCTGGAGCTCCTTGTGGTGGGGTCGTTTGGGGCCACAGACACCCCCGCTCCTGAAAGGAGAACGACACTGGGTGCAGGTTTGGAATTAAAAGTTTCCCCTTCTTTCAATCTATAATGCTCCCGCAATCTTCCTTGGATGTCAATTTGTGAAAAACTGTTTATAGCAGATCTCTCTTTGTTCAACACAAGAAAATGCGTAATTTT
>BMAV01020717.1:0-103825 GCA_019973955.1 Trichonephila inaurata madagascariensis
TAAGAAAACAAAAAATTTTTAATATTAAAATAAAAAGTAATAAAAAACTAAAATAAAATGTATCTTTGTTGACCTAAGTAGAAACTGGCAATTTTTTTTATATTACTTGTTCATATTTAAATGAATAAAAACACATTTCATTGTTGAATTAAAATTATAATAAAAAAATTATAATCTAAAAATTATATTATTAAAATTATAATATACTTTAGGTATATATATTTTTTGCAACATGAGTTATATCTAGATAACCTTATGCATTAGCATTTTGTAATGCTACACGTGGCATTTAATCTATGTAGCAAATGTCAATTATACGGGGAGGTCTAGTTTAATTTGTGAAATAATTTTTTCGAATTTGTTTCAGGTATTGAAATCTTTAAGAGATAAAATTTTATATGACACAAATATTCACTGATACAATTCAATACTACTTATATCTCCCCATCCAAATATCTCTAAGAGCAACAAATTCTCATTCAAGGATGAATGAGCTTAAATGTTCTCAAAGAACTTTTTAGATCTGTCTTATTGCGGGAACTCTAAATAATTTTTCTTTGTCTTTTTTTTCCCTGCGCCTACAATTTAAATTAGAGAAGTGAAACTTTAAATTAGTTGATGAGGTCACACAGTCAGAGAATTACAGTTACATTAACGTCAAATTTTATCTTATTTTATAAATATGTAAATGCCAGTGGACTTTTTAACTGCTTTTTTTAAATTCCTCAATCTTTACTTGCTAAGGAGTCAGATTTGTATTAATATATTTGTAAAGAAAAGTAAATATAATAGCAACCCCCTCGTACAACACGGTAGATCAGCGATTCTCAAACTGTGGGCCCTTCCCTAGGGGCGTGATAACCCAAGGTCGCAAACATGCCCAAAAAAAAAATATTTTTTAAAATTAATTATTCATTTACTGAAAGGAAGCAAAAAAAATGCATTCTGACATAATAATAAAAATATATATATATATATATATAGGTTGCATATTTATTGCAATCTGTTATAATTTAAAAACTAGAAATTAAAAGTAATATATATTTATCCTATTTCTTGAAAAAGTATAACTTACATAATATATCTATTACTTAAAAAGTAACATATGTGTGTGCAAAATGTAGCAGTTATCTGGATAATTTGTACGGTTTATTATAAAGGTCATATTGTAGCTTTAGCATAAAAGTGCATTTATTATTGTGTTCGAATACAGTGTTATTGTATGGGGAGGGAGCGCGTCGAAATTTATTATTGAAAATTGAATCAAAAATACTAAAAGTTTGAGGAGCACTGCGGTAGATACCTTACATGTTATAATAATCCGTGTTATACGAATAACCAAATTATACAAATGCTTGGTTGTTATATAACGCAGATTAATTAATAGTATGAACTAGAGACAATAGATCTGTATTTCCTCCGGATGAAATCATATTTCGCAAAGATTTATTTTGCTAGTACTTTTTTATCGCTCAGTTTTTAAGTTGAATAACATAAATCATACGTTATAAAAGTGTTCTCGTACACGTTTAATGAGCATCACAACTAGAAACAAATTGACACGATCTCCTCTAAAAATTACGGTTTCTCCAAAAATTGAGAAGTGCAAGGACGTTTAGTATTACCAGAAAAAAGCTATATTAATTATTGGAGCTGAAACATAATAAAATTGCAACATCTGTCTCATTCTTTTACCAGCCTCTTTTAGCGTGGTACACGTATACGACCACAATTTTACCACCTTATGCTAGGGATGTTTGTACTATACAAGATATTAAATAGTAGCTCGTGATGTAACACACACACACACGATAGCTTAAAAAGGCTTGTTTATTTTAAATAAATAAATCCAGACGGATTACTAATGTTAAATGGGTCTCTCATTCGTGAAAACTTATCGATATTTTAAACGTGAAAGTATTTCTGAAACTAGAGATGATAAGGTGGGATAAGTACCCTTCAAAAATGAATTTTATATCTTCAGAGAAATGAACTGCATTTGAGGTCAAAAACTGTTGAAATATGCAGAAACAATCCTTAATTACATTTTTTTCATTTATCTTTTCCCCAGTGTCCTAGTATCTTTCATAGAAACTGAAATTATTTTTCTGAAAACTTCAACAGCACATATTCTCCTTACAGATAGATGTAAGTCATCCAGTTTTTCAAAAATGTCGCAGTAATATGAATAGCAAGAGTTTAAGGAATTTATGGTTATCTTTGTGGCCTCCTTTTTCGTGAAAATTACTAACAGTCTGCTTCAATTTAAATGGATGCGATTGAATATTACCGCGAGATAGTCACTGGGGACTATTGTACTGTAACGAAGTGGAGTGTTCGCGCGACTCTCATGTTCTCATACAGTTTATTGGAAAACTTCGCCTTCAATGGAAGAGTTTTTGTGAAATTGACTGAATTTATTACACAATCTAAGAACTAGTTCAGTGGAGGATTTAGACTTTTTTGAAAGCTCTTCCCTGGGAACACAAACCAAAGAAAAGGACTTGATTTTTTAACGACCTGTAATCTTGCATAATACCATAATGGAAAAATTTCAATACCGCCCGCATGATTTAGTGGTGCCAAGTTAAAAGGTTTGCAAGATTAAACCCTAGTTACTCTCAACCCAAGTTATTTTCGGATACAAAAATATTGAAGATGTTGAAAATGGCATGACATTTGCATCTGAAGGATTTTTTAAAAAGGAAAATGTCCCGCGTTTTTATAAATCTAATCCCAATGACACCCTCATTACTATCCGACCCATCCCACAACTCAGAGGAAGGAGGCCAATGGGCCCGGACCCGGCCCGCCCGGAGGGAGCCTCATTTGGTTCTCGACTCAGCCTCAGTCAGATCACGACCCAAATATTTTAACCCTAAAAAAGTTATTCCCAGATACATTCTAAAAAACTGGGAAACTTAACTTTCCAACTTAAAAGGGCAAGACTTCATTTTTACAATATTTATGCCCATCGCCCCGTTTTGACCTAGACTTATCACCATACTCCCTCATTTAGTGAAAAGCCCTTTTGAGTTGGGGCCTAATTTTGAATTGGCGCCCCCATTTATTGATTACGGATTATCGTTTGAAAATGAGATAAATTGCCAGGGGGGGCGCCTTTTGAAAAACGTGCCATTTTTTTTTTAAAGAAACGTTTAATGAGGTATAGACGTACCATCAAATAATTTTCATTATTTTTGAAAAATAATAAAATAAATACTAACAAAGAAATTCTTTTTTTACTGCAAAAATACATTTTATATTTTACAAAATAGTAAATATTTTGTAAAGCGTAATTCAAAATATATAAAAGTAAAAGGGGTTTCTGCTTAAGCAGATTAATGAAATTAAAAAAAATAAAGATGTTTTTTTTAGCAAAAACATGCTGAATTAGAATCATCTGCCAAATGTGGTCTCTAAGCGAATCTTTCATGTTATTCATCCCTGAAAATAATGACTCGTAGGCATAGGTCGATGAAAATGTGGTTAAGTATATGGAATCGAATTTAATGTTTCCAAAATTTCGTTACAAGAGCATTTTTACTTATATTGTTTGTTAATCGTTCTGTTTCAAACAATTCTAACTTTTTCCTTATTTCAATAAATTTTTGAATCCATATTGAACTAGAATAGAAATCAGTCAGTTGCATTTCAAATTCTTCAATTTCCAACCAATCGAATTGGGGCAAGTTCAGTTTATCAGATGATGTCACATCAGGGTACATAATAAATGAGCGTTTCTGATAATTCTTTGAACTGAGAAAATCTCACTGAAAATTCCTTGATTGATGAATCAATCGCGATTGATCGTTCTGATCGGTGGAGTGCCCAAAATATTGTGTCACGTGCCATCAATGACACGCGTGCCAATGGTTCGTCATCTCTGACCTATGCTATATACTGTCTGAAAAAAGGTCACAGGTGGGTTTATTTTTGCATAGGGTCTAAGGCTTCGAAAAATCTTAAGACATCACTTCAATTGCTTTCCTTAGATTTTTTTTCAATTAATGGATCATTGAAATCCTACATCATATGTTGTATTTTTTTACAGCTGATTAATAGACAATGGCAGTTTTGAAAGCAGATTCACCAACCATAGTGTTTATCATACTCCAAATACAGGACAAGCTTCCAAGAGACAATATAACTTCTTACATTTCGTGATTCTATAAGCTACCTTGTAAGATGCTACCAAAGCATTGTTTGATACTTTTGTATTCGTAATAAACGTACTTTCTTTTTTTTCTTCAACTTCTCAGTTTGTCTTTTTTTTTTTTGCCAAAGAAATTACACGAAGTTTGTTAATCGTGGATAGATTATTGGTTTCGAAATAGCTCTTCAATTGATTTGGCAGTATTCACTCTGATCTTTCACTTACTGTTATCTCACTGTTAATTTCTGTCGACGCAAAACTCAAATTCTATATAACTATCATGCTATTACGTTATTTTTGCTTCTTAACGGCCATGCCACTAGATGAGAATGTACTTTCATCTGCGTCTTCTCAGTGCTTATTATTGTTGAATAAAAACTGGCTAGCCATTAAAAATTTGACAAAAATTATTTATCTAAGACCATAGATGTGAACTAATGCAACAAAACAACTATTCACAAAATTATTAAACAATTTATAAAATATGCACAGGAGAAAAGAGACTAGCGCATTCATTGATTTCGATATCTCTGGAACTATTAGATCTTCAGACTTGTAATTTGGCAGGCATGTTCCTTTCATAGAGTGGAGATCTCTACAAAAGCAGTTTTTTGAAAATCAAATCTTAAAGGGGGGTTCGAAACTTATTGATTAAAAAAAATTCCTTTTTTTTGAACAATTAGACTTAGACATGAAATTTGCAGGCTTTTTTTATGAGTAGAGATCCACTGAAAAGGAGTTTTGCGGAAATCACTTTGGGAAAGGGGGTTACGGAAGTGTAAACGATAACTTTACTTCAATTTTAGAAATTTAAATCCTGTCTTTTTTAAATCAAGAGGTGAGGGCTATAAGAAAGTTATCCAATATACATTTGAAAGCTTAATTCCAGAATTTAGATTTCAGTAATATGTATATATAAACTATATATTCATACAATACCATAAAATACCTAAGAGAAGCGGGTGGGTAACGGTTAGTATTTACATATATTGTTACGAATTTTGTATAAGATAGTGAAAATGATTTGTGAGTGTATATTTGGGTGTGTAATGCATTTATATTACTCTATGTTATATTAATTTTATGTTAAAATTGCAATATTCACAAGCAACGCCTTTTGGGGAGTTCGGGACCGTATGGATTCCTCTAGAAAATTAGTGGCAGCAACCCACTTTTCACGATCTTTGACGCAAGCGAATCTTTCTTGAAGGATCTGCCGGGCATATAAATAGAGATGCTCGCCGAAACAATCAGTATTGTTTTGACTAGCGCTTAGTAAACTTGGCTTGAACCTGATTACCGATTAGCTCGGCTGTGCTTGGGAATAATCTTTTACATACGTGTATTTTAGACTCTGATAATTGTGTCTGAGTGCTGTTGAAGGTATGTAGACCTTCTGAGATTTATTCTGTGTAATATTGCTGCTGAATCCTGAATTTCAAGGATTGGATTTTCTACAATAAATTCTCATCGCTCTTAAATAACTGTCTTGTTCTCTGTGACTGATTTGCATAAAATTCTGAACCCCGATCAACGTAACAATATACAATTGAACCTGTTTTTGTGCAGTGGATAGGGACCGCATAAAAAAATCGCACAAAAAAATATTCAAAAATTTCATAAATTCTTACAAATAACAAACTAATTCATGGAAATACTACAAAAAACTTTTTTTTATGCAGTGGATAGGGACCGCATAAAAAAAGTCGCATTTATAAAATATGCCCATTATTTACGAAATTTATATGAGTGTACTTCCATAACAAAATAAATAATGAAATATTACACATGGAAACAATTTAAAAACATATAGTTTCTCATTGTTTATACGGATAAGTCTTTAAAATTCCCAATACATAATTCATCGTTACTCATCGTAATCTAAAGTCCTGTAATGAAAAAGTTCAAAATCGCTTTCGTCACTTGAAGGTGCAATTTCAATTGATTTATTTTTTGGCAACATAAAGTAAGAGATAAGTTTTTGCGACGAAAAACGGGTGTGGTCATTTGCTTAGAAAGGTCACGATAACCAGCTATAAATGATTGAAGCCCGTTTTGGAATTTTATACTCCTTAACTGGTATCTATTTTTAAAAAAATGCTTTTCAATTTGTTAGAAAGCTGGATCCCTGCATATTTTTATCCGCTCTCAAAGAATCTGGCTTCTTATCCGTCTTCATAATTTATCAAATTATTGATAATATCACTATCATTGAAAGTTTCGTTTTCAATCGAGCACGGGCTGCGTTGAGAGAAAGCAAACGAATGAGCATTGTAGGTATCGCTTGCAAAATGAATAGAGCGCTCTTTTAGCGTCTTACATTTCAGTGGCATAACGTACACCTCCCTCATCACGGGACAGGACTCTAGGAGCCCAAGGCCTGGACTTACGCCAAATACTTATTCACCTATTTATAAAATGTTAAATGGCCAAAACCTGAC
Source organism: Trichonephila inaurata madagascariensis (assembly GCA_019973955.1). Lineage (NCBI taxonomy): Eukaryota > Metazoa > Arthropoda > Arachnida > Araneae > Nephilidae > Trichonephila > Trichonephila inaurata. The sequence goes on from BMAV01020717.1 coordinate 6,598, forward strand.
TTTTCAGGAGAGGGGATCCTTACATTATCCACACACCACTGGTAAATAGAAAACATTACAGAAAGTGGAGCCACAAAAGCCATTGAGTCCTGCCCACGGAGTGGCAGGCTCTAGATTCCAAGGCTTGACTAACGCTAAATACGTATTTACCAAATTTATAAAATATTAAAGGCGAAACCCCTGACTTTCAGGCGGGAGGGGGATCTTAACATGCCCCGTTACGCCTCTAGTGAATAGATAGAAAACATTACAGTGGTGCCAAAGCCATTGAAATTCATACACCACATAAAAAAAATATCGCACATAAAAAAAGACCGCACAGAAACAGGTATGGCTGTATACCTGTATATACACGCACAGAGGTTACTGCGAAAATTCAACTAGTTACGAAAACAATCTAGAATTCCTTAAGCGCCGTTTATTAATTCACAAATATATTGATTTATATATTTCAGTTATAAATTTATACCATCACCCTTCCGTGGCGCATCTTACCACATTGAATTTAAAATGAAAAGATAAAAACGAAAATTTTTTAAATATTCCGCAATTTTTCACGAAGATGCCACATCGTACATTTTAGGAGCCACTGCATTGAGGAATAAGTTTTTTGCAAAAGAATAGGAATGACAAGAAATAATACGTCAAAGTTATTTCATATTTCCAGTTCAAAGACTCGGTGAATTAGCGTTGTTAAACCATTTTCAGTGGCAACACAATTTTGTATGGAGGTGCACTGACCTTACGCTCGTTTAAGTATAGAAGAAGGAGGGAAAAAATTGTCGAAAACTTATTTTAGAGTACTCAGAGGAAGGGAGTGTTATCTATGAAAACATATTCGGTAACACCGAAGGGGAAGGGAAAAAATGGAATGCGCGTATCCTTACTTCCTGAAGTAATAATTTATTTTGTGTTAAGCCACGTTGTAGTAATATCATAACTTGCTAGTTATTGGGATATTTCCTTATACTATTGTGTCATGTCTTTTCTTTTTTGTGTCGTGTTTATTAGATTAATGCTTTGAGATTATTTATTATAAAATATTTCTGAGGGTAATGAATGAGGATGAATAAGCTCAAAGTTTTAATGGCTATCGACAAACTAAGTTGAACGTAATATAGATTTTTTTGTTCTCATATCTTTTTAATTCTCAAATTCACACAGAACATCGAATTTCAGAAGGCAAGAAAAAATGTAGCTTAAAAGAAATATTCTTAAATCTATACTTAAAAAATGTTGAATCAAAAAATCGTTTTCGTTCTCTGAAGAATAGGGTTAAATGTTTTAGTTCATGCACGAAATTTCTAAGATATATATTTTCAAAACACACTAGTATCTTCACCGAGATAGCAGATTAAATAATTGATGTGATCACCTTTAAACAGAAGAAAAATTGTTAACGAATTATCACCACTTAAAATACTCTGATTATTAAAAAATAAATGAGTTTTTAATTATTTTATTTTTTAAATATCTTTCAGCTTTTTGTGTTTAATGTCTTATTGCTTCATATTCATTTTTTTTGTTATTAAGATTATCTTTTTCTTTTCTTTAGGTTTTCCTAATATTAAAAATTATTATAATTTCTCTTATTCTTTTCTTATTTTTTTCATGTCCATTGCCTTAATATTTTTGGTTTTTAAAGCTTACAGTTACCTTCAAACCAATAATTTCATTTTCCATTTTGTTTTGTGTGCTAAAAGGGTGACTAGTTCTATCTCTTTGCTAGATATAACAAATCAATGATTTTTCATTCTGGTGGTCAATCTTGTCTGTCTATAATTTTTTTATTCAATGTATCTAAAGCAATTTATTTTTTAATAAGGCAGAAATTATAAACATTCATCATAAAACATTTATTTGTTTAGAGGGGGGGGGTCATGCTCATTTGATAAGGTTTAGAAATGTAAAACTGACCCCCAGGAGGACAACAACTCAGCTCACCAACTGTCATATATTAAAAAACAAACACTTATTTACAGTCATACTTTTATTTAGCAAAAATGTGGTTAACGAATTAATACCAAATTAAATGCACTGAAATATTGATTTTATTCAAAAATTATAGAGCCAGTGCGCTAAAAACGTTGAAAGATCAACCCTAAATGCCAATTGTCAGCAATCTTAAATTAAAGGAATAGGTACTGTGCTATAAAAGCAAGCAAACCAAACCCCTGGAATAAAAACGCAGAGATGACGAGCAAAAAACGTAAATAGTTCATATACACTGAAGAGCCAAAGAAACTGGCACAGGCATGCGTATGCAAATAAAGAGATATGGAACCAACGAGCATGCGCTGTGGTCGGCAAATTTTGGCGTAAGACAACGGCGTTCTGGCATGCTAAAGGATAGGTTACTGCCATAAGCATAATGGCAGGTAATCAAGAGTGTAAAGCGAGTTTGAACGGGGTATTATAGACGCGCACGAGAGATGGGACAGCATCTCCGCGGTAGCGATGAAATTTGAATTTTCACGAAATCTACGTATTTACGAGTAAAATGCGCAGCTCACGAGTGGCCGGAAAAGAACAGCTTCGTGAACGGGATCAACGACGACTACCTATAATCATTAAGTTTTATACGTACAACTCTTCTCGCAAATGCTGCGATTTTATGCTGGGACGGCCAAACAAGCGCCCAAAGGAAAGACCATCAGTGCCACGCGTCGCATTGTTCACAAGTGTACGCACAAATGTGCGAGCCATTCATCAGCGGTCAAGTATCACTGTCTACGCGTCACCGTAAGCAGCGAAACATCATCGATATGGGCTGGAGCCGAAGGTCCCCGTGTACCCTTTGCGACTGCACGGCACAAAGCTTTATTGACCTCGCCCTGTCCCGTCAACACCGACATTGACTGTTGATGACTGGGAACACGCTGCCTAGTCTGACGAGTCTCGTTTCCACTGGAACTGTTATGGATGTACGGTAATACGGTTGATTGATTGATTGAACGTCGCAACCGTTCAGCTACACGAGGCTTTTGGCGACGGACCACGGGCTTTGAACTACGGTCAGGTGAGGGACGTGACGACACCTGCACGGGTACAGAGACAACCTCAAGAATCCAGCGGGACCCCTGCATTACAACAAAGGGACCGTTCGCTGGTGGAGTGCCTCATATGATGGTATGGGGCGTGTGCAGTTTGTGGGATATGGGACCCTGATACGTCTAGATACGACTCTGACAAAGGACAGGTACGTAGGCATCCTGTCTAATCACCTGCACCCATTCAGATCCATTGTGCATTCCGACGGACTTGAGGAATTTCAGAAGGACAATGCGACACCCCACACGTCCAGAATTGCTATAGAGTGGCTTTAGAAACACTCTTTTGATTTAAGACACTTCCGCTGACCACCAAAATTCCCAGACATGAACATTATTGAATATATCTGGGATGCCTTGCAACGTGCTCTTCAGAAGAGATCTCCACCCCCTCTTAACCACACTGATTTATGAACACTCTCTACAGGATTCATGGTGTCAATTACCTCCAGCACTACTTCAGACTAATCGAATCCATGCCACGTCGTGTTATGGCACTTGCGTGCTTGTGGGAGCCCCTGCACACGTTATTAGGCAGGTAAAATTACTTTTGCCTTCAGTGTACATTCTACAAAAAATTAGTATATGTAAAGAACAAAAAATGACCGTAAATAAATTAAAGGAAGGAATTTTTACGCCTATTTTTAACCAACTAATTGAGGCAATTCCAAATTAAGCCGAGCGGAATTTGTGGAGTTGAAATTAAAAGGTCCCTGACCATTTTCAACGCTGTGAATATCTCTATTTTCACGACACCGACTGGTGTGTGCTTTTTCCCTTTTCACTACATATTATCTTTCTTCAGACCTTTTTTACATTTGAAGTTGTTAGGCAAATGTGGTTGAAGGTAATTGTTTAAATTAAAGTGTTACTCTATTTTTTTTCTCTAGGCAGAATAGGAGTTTTAAAGTGTCTACTAGTCAAAATAAGAGGAAAATTTTAAAAGGAACAACTTTTTGCTCTTCTTCACAAACTGACACTCAGACCCCTTCTCGCTTTTATCGCACGCAATGCAGTAGGAAAACGGAAAACTGGAGAGATGACTCTTCTGAACTTTCTTTTGTCCAGAGTCTGCGCTGACGTCGAAAGTACGAGCGGAAGCTGTAAATCTAGCTTATAGGCTGTTATATTTTTGCGGGATAAATAATTGCTCAAGTGCAAAGATATGAGAGTGAAGACGAATGATTTTAATGCTGGACAGTTATGATTATTTGAATAATTGAGAATTAAGTTTACGCTGTATTTATCTTTGAAATATAAGAAATTAAAATAAAATAAAGTTCTATGTTTGAAGTCTTAGAGTTTCGAATGTCATTTTTAAATTTTCCCGCAGTGTTTCTATCATAGTATTTTACTTTTCCCATGATGAATAATACATTATGGACAAATAAATTAAAATATATATGACCATATTATTTATGATCCAGATAACAATGAAACCTAATACATTACTGGAATAAATATTTTTATGAACTCGTAATTTTAATAATTCCTTTTATCAGAAGATTGATTTACGGGAAACGATTTTTTACGTAACTGAAATGAATTGATTTTGAAAATTTAATGGATATGTGCATATAAGAAACTATATATATATATATCCTTTGTTTCTTTATGAAACTCATGGTGGAAAATGCACAATTTTGAGCTAAGTAAATTATTTAAAAGTAGAGATGTAAATTTGTTTGAACTTAATATATTAAGGAAGCTGGTGTGTGAACATGAAAATTGTAAAAGCAGAAATTAGTATTTTTATTATCACAGGATTGAGAGATAAGCTTAAAATAAAACAAGAATGCAGAATAAAATAAAATGCAGTTGTAGATTTAAAATATAAATTGGCTTGCTTGATTGATTGTTTATTAGTGTTTCTCGCAGAAACGAAAAAAAATTATTAATTTGATTTATATAAGATTTTTATCTATCTAATATGTAAAGTTTTGATCTATATTTATATACACTGCTGGCCACCGTAAATGCAACACCCTGAAGGAAGCATGCAAATAATGACTTTTACAACATACATTAGGGGGTGAGATATAAATGATTGAATTTCAGCGCACACAATCACTCGTGCCTGTGGCGCCACCTCAAAAGCGCCATTTAAGCTTGGAGATTTCGACGATTCCAAGTCGGCAATTGTGTTTTTCCCGTGATTTTTCAAAAACGATAAAAGGGATGTCTCGTAGAAAAACAGCGATCAGCTTTTGATCAGACCGAGTTCGACAGAGGAAGGATAGTGGCCTACCGAGATTGTGGATTTTCTTTCGGGGAATCGGTAGTCGTGTTGGACAAAACCCAAAACAACGTAAAGCGGAATGTGACCGTTGAATGCAGGAGGGTACGACGGACGACGTGGTCGATCGCATCCACCTCAGTGCACCACTTCACGAGAGGACAGGCAAATTGTGCGCATGATGGCGGATCACTCCAGTTCATTACGAACCATAGCAAGCATATTGAGTCTGTAACGCATCATTCAGGGTCTGCGAACATTCGACGCCGTTTAAAGCAGAGTGGTCGTCCGCAAGACGTCCATTTGCTTGGTCTACCCTGACGCAGAACCACAGTCGTCTCCACCGTCAATGGTGTGATGAAAGAAGGATGTGGCGGCAGAATGGAATGAAGTTGTTCTTACTGACGAGTCACGCATCTGTCTGCAACACCACGATGGTCGGATTCGAGTCTGGGGACACCGTGGAGAGAATGCTAAACAGTTTCGTTATGCACCGCCACACTGGTCCTGCACCGGTATTATGGTATGGGATTTTTGGATATCACTCCGCACCCTCTAGTACCATTACCGGTACTTTAAACAGCCAGCGCTACATCTTCGAGGTGTTGGAGCCAGTTACCCTTCCTTACCTTCAGGGCTTGGCCACAACCATTTTTCAACAGGATAATACGCGACCACACGTGGCACACATTGCGCAAAAGGTATTCGTCAACGCCAGATTGAATTGCCCCGGCCGGCTCGTTCTCCCGGGTCTTTTGCCGATAGAAAACATGTGGTCATGGTTGCTCAACGATTGACCCAGATTATACCCCCAGCTGCCACACCAGATCAACTTTGGCAACGTGGGGAAGCTGCTTGGTCTGCTGTACCCCAAGAACACATCCAAAGTCTCTCTGAATCAATGCCGAGGCGTGTGGCAGCGGTGATCTCCAACAATAGCGGTTACTCTGGCTACTGATTCTAGCAGGAACCAAACTTCACAGAAGTCAATAAATTTAATCATTTGATACTTGGTCAACATGTTATCTACAAAATAAATTTTGTTGTGCTATCTCTTGTCTTTCTTGGTGTTGCATTTACGGTGGCCAACAGTGTATATAAGAATTTGATCCATTAAGTAGACCTATTGTCTTAATGGAATATGAAAATATATGAAATCGAATTTAATCAAAAGAAAAATAAAGGTTCGATTGTATAAAAGTCTTTTAAGATCAATATTAACTTATATGCATGTGAAACTTGGTCCATGTCTCGAACAGATGAGAACATGAGATAAGTATCTACGAAAGAAAGATTTTAAGATTCATTTTTGGAGGAATTCAGGAAAATGGAAAGTGGCGAAGAGGATCAAATTTAGATCTTTATCAATCATGTAAAAAAAAATCAGACATTGTTAACTTCATCAAAATACAACTACGTTGGCAGGTCTTGTTGTCGGAATGGACGAAAACAGCACCACTAAAAAAGTCTTCAATGCCCCACCAATTGGCACATGAAGTAAGGACAGGTCAAATCTTTGATGGGTTAATGGCCTATAAAAAGATCTCCTAGTTTTAAAAACTAAGAATTGGAGAACACTAGCAGGAAGAAGGCTGGCTTGGAAAAGGCTTCTTGAGAATGACAAGGCCCACCCTGGGGTGTCGAGCCACTAAAGAAGGAAGGAAGGAAGTAGATATATTAAATAGATTGGATATAGAGCTAAAATATAAGATTAAAATAAAATGAATAGATATTTTTATTTTATTAGAATTAAAAATCATAGATTTTTTTAAATGGGAAGTAAGAAAACAGGAAATAGGAATCCTGAAGGTTATATACACTTTCTAACAAATATGCTGAAGATGTTTACATTAAAACCATCATAATAAATACATTTGTGAAATTGGTTGAATTTTTATAAAGCACACTTTTATCGCATTTATTTAGAGGATTATCTGTCTTTTTTATATCCATTTGGGTTGTAATGTACAATTTTAATTATTTTTTTTTGTAATTGCATTTATTCAATTCACTCTCTTCTAAAATATGAAAAATTTTATTACCTCGGACGATACTATGTAAACCAATTGCAATGTAGTTATAATACGTACATTTTTGAAGGAAAGACAAATTTAGTTGATTACTAGAGCATTATCTTTATATGGTTTTTTTTAAAAAGAATCTTAAAGTGAGGATAAATCTGGAAGAATGTGATCAATTTGTATTAATAATATATGGGGAAATAAAGCATTCTTTAATGCTACTGTATTCAGATGATTTACAGAATTTCATATAATTGATATTTTATTTAAAAGAAAAAGCACACAGGAACATATTTAACAGCTGTAGATCTAGAAACTGCAGATATTTTTCTTCAGAAGTATATGACTGATAAATGCTATTAAGCCAGAGGAACTCCAATAGCTAACTAGCTAAGACTTCACTAGTGTTTTCCAGAAATTCTCCTGTAAGTGAACGCTAGAGGAATTATGTTTCATCACTTTTTTCAGAAAGACTGACTGTTGAATTTTCTAGAACAAAAACACGTCAAAATGATAGAGCAACCACCGTGTTGCTTAAAATTTTCTATGTGTTACATTTGCCCTTCTTCAAATTAAAAGAAACTTGCGAGAACATCTGTGTACATATGTGCTTTGACAATAGAGGGAATTACTTTAATGGCTGTATTAAATTTTAGTAAATTAACTTATATAGTCGTATCTCAAAAATTTCAGGATGACTTCCTTACCAGTTTCATGTCAATTGTGTTTCGTGCTTCATGGTGATGGAACATTTTCCTCAAAATTATGTAACTTTAAAATCCTACAAGTATAATTTCTGGAAAACACACGTTCTATTAAAAATTCAATGTGATAGACTGGTTCAAGAATAACAGGTGCATTTAATTCGCGAATGTTGTAATGATAAAGAAGAGTTAAGTACAAGGTCGTAGCTACCACCGTATCAATGATACAGTTCCCCAAGCTTCAGGGCTCTCAAAATGTGTAAGCAAAACATCATAAAATATAAAGGCCCCCTTTTCAAAAAGCCCTCAAGGAATTTGGATACAGGGCCCACTCAGGACAAGCTACGCCAGTGGTTAAGTAGTAATGAAAGGAATTGAAGATGATGAAGAATTTTATTGCAAACTTAAGGTATCCGACTACGTTCGGAACCGTGATTTTGAAAAAGCGTATAAATGGATAATATTTACGATATTTAGTGTCATTTAGATTAGAAGATGTATATAAAATTGTTTTAAGAATAGTATTGTAATAAAAAATTATTTAAGTACACTATTTTGACAAAAAATGAACATAGAATTATCCATTTTCAAAATATTCTCCTTTTGCGAAAAATGCTTCTATTATAATAATATATTTTGCCTGCACATAGCTCAGACCTATGTACAGAAGCTCAACTAGAATTTTTGAAATATATAACTTAGAAGTGGGTTTATCCTTGTTTTACGACAACGGAGGGGAGAAATTTTAAGAAAAAACGCCGATAATTATTTCAATGGGTTGTAACTCTGAAAATAATGTGCATTTTTCAAAAATCATAGTTGAGCCTCTGTACAGAGGTCTAAGCTATATACAAGCAAAATATTATTATAATAGAAGCATTTTTCATAAGAGAAGAACATTTTGAAAAAAAGGTTATTCTAAGTTAATTTTTTGCCGAAATAGTGTATTTAAATAATTTTTTTTGGTCAAAATATCCTTAAAACAATTTTATACATGTGTTCTAATCTAAGTGACAATAAATATCATGAAAATTATCCATTTATGCGCTTTTTTTAAAATCACGGTTCCAAACGTAGTCGGATACCTTAAAATAATGGCAATGGTAGGATTTTGATAAGGGGGTTAAAATAATTTTGGAATGGAAAAATATGAATAAATGTAAACTGACATATATGAATAAATGTAATACAGTATTCTTATAAAGGGATTGGTTTAATTTTATAATTAACATATTTCAGAATTTGAAAAGTCATTCACATAAGGTAAAGCAAGGACTAAATAGCTCTTTTATTTAAATGTTTTATTTATTAAATGTGAGCTTGAGAAAACAATAGCTTCGATTTAAGCTAAATGGAATACTAGTTAATTTAAAAGAAATAACGAGAGTATAAAAGGTATTTTTATCCCTATAAAAAAGAAATCTATTAAGATTTGATTCATTTTAATTTTTGAATTCGTTAATACTCTTTTGCTCCTTTTGAACCTGGAAACCCGGACATTCAGTTGAAATATGAGGAAAATCAAGTAAACCAGAATCGGAAGAACTGTGAAATCATTATTATATTATTAGATTTAACGATTTTATTATATATATATATAAAGCTCGCAAGGTTTTAGTACTTCTTCACTTTTATTTTATATATATATAAATACTTTTATTATTTTATAAAATATGGGAACAATAACGCCTGAAATAGCAGTTTTGTTATCTAACACGCTTAAAACCACTTACAATGAAGTAAAAGATTGCGATGTATTAAGTTTCCACATAACAGAAATCGTACAGAGTAGCATTGTTAAACGACATTAATGCCGTGGTTCTCAAACTTTCAATATTTGGGACCCAATTTTCAAATATCCTTTTCAACACCCCCTTCCCTCCATATAATAAAAATGTATTGAATTCAATAATAATGCACTTTGACGCTAAAGCTTATCATACGACTTTAATTATATAAACCGTACAAATGATTAAGATAAGTATTAAACTTTGTGTATAATTTTGTATATGACAAGCCCACGGGTGTCAATTGTAATTATTGAACTTGTCCTTAACTCATTATTTATTAATTAATGATAAAATACAATGTGCAGTACGGAAACATTTATAAGTACATTATATCAGTGCAAATGTGTATTTTACTTTTATTATGTCAGAATGTATTTTGTTTTTTCTTCTTTTCGGTTTTTTATAATTTTTTAAACAACTTTTTATTTTTAACTTTTCTATATTCTTACGCCCTCTGGTGGGGATTCTCCCCCCGCAAGGGCCAAACCCCAGTTTGAAAAACGTTTTTAATGAAATTTAAAAAAGCCAAGAAAACTATTATTTTCACGTTAAAAAATTCAATTAATCCTTTTTTGTGGAGAGTTTCTATTGACTTTTTAGAGGCTGAATATTTTAGAATTTCATTAAAAATTTATGTTTTGGGGAAACCCAATTTAAAAAAATCAATTGATTTGTAATCTTTGTTTGTGTTATAAATCTAATTAACTTAATAAAACTATAAATACGAAAAATATATATTAAAAATATCAATGCTTTAACACTTAAATGAAACTTCGTGATATTGAGGGAAAAGAATAAAAAGGGCCTTTTTTAAACAATTGAGAAAGCTTTCACAAAGTACATGATGTTTGATGGATTCTATGATAAAAGAGGATTTCTTTGTTTAGAATAATTTTTTTTCGTTTTAAATATTTATCAATTTGAAGATTTGTAAATTGATCAGTTTAAAGTGAATTTTTATTGGGTAACTATTTTTTGTAAGCCTTTGATTTGAAAAATTACAAAATTAAATATATATTTTTAAAAAGCTATTATTAATTACAGTAATGAATACTATACAAAAATTACCTTGTAGCATTCTTGATAAAAATATTAGTGAATACACCTATCAAAGTTTTTTTCTCAAGATTGAGAATAGGGTTTAAATAATGCATTTTTTTATGTAACCTATACATAAACAATATTATATATTATTATTCTATTCATAAGAAAAAAGTAATATACATTATCACCTGAATAAGTCCATTTTTTTATATAAAATATATTCAAGGTTTCATTTGTTTGAATTAAATGTTAATAAACTTTCAAACTAACTTGCTAAGGTGGACATTTGCACGTAAAACAGAATGTTTGTAGAATTTAAGACTAATATATTCATTGTTACAATACACATATTTTTTGAATATATACGCTATAACTCCAGGAAACTATAATATTCATACTGGGATATGTTTCAGTCAGAAAAAATACTCCTTGCTCTTTACGCAAGGAGTACAGATATCTTAACAGGAAAATAAAAAAAAATTTTAAGGACAGTTTACATTTATACTAAGTTTTTAAATATTGTAGTATCCCATCTTCTATGCAAATTACAAAAATACTTTTTTGACTTGTAAAATAGTATTTCTGCTAATTTTTCTGGATGAGGAAGAGGACCGATTGTTTAGTCTGAATTGAAATCACACTGGAAAGTACATGAGGTATTTTGGTGACGGACAACAGTTTTAAACCATCGTTAAGCGAGGCGAACACTACCTTAACTGTCAGCCTATTTCTTTAATTTCCTCACTCCACTAAGGAAGGTCTTTGATGTTCTATTTCATTATACGTAAATCATACCTCATTATCTCGTTCTATGAGAATTTAATGGAATCAAGATTCGAATTAGATTCCATTAAATACTAATCATTCGAATTAAAGTCGATTCCGTCGATCAAGAACCTCGTGATCCTAATTCTTTCTTGTAAGGAAATGCATCTCTGTAATTAATTAGAGAGTCGCACTTGAGACTGAAAAAGTTTAATAGCATCTAGTTTTAAAATAAAAATGTAGGATAAGTTTTTATTGCTTTAAGAAAAATATAATGAAAGTGCAGCAAAATGCGATCGAAAAAAGAATAAAGAATTTTCCTTTTGTGTGGCTTGTATTGCTAATGTAGCTTTCAAAAATGAAATTGATGTATTAGGTGCTAATTGGAAATAAAAAAACGTTGTTTTTAAAGGATTTTATGGAAAAAAATCGCTTTTTAGAGGTAGAGCTAAATATATTACACAAATTTTTATTACTTGACTTCAAATTACACATTAAGCTTATGAGGATATTCAGAAGTATTAATAAATTTTACTAAAAATATTTAAAAATCTATTAAAAAGATAAACACATAATTTTAAAATATCTAAAGTAGTACCCTATTTTTTCCCTTTATTTAAGACTCTATTAGTTAAGGGCGTCCGGCACGTTCATATGAGCCCATGTTAAATTGGATAAGTTTTTGTACCTTTTTCTCAGAAACTATATACTTCGCATGAACAAAATTTTTACAGTTGGCTATGTATTCTATTAATAACACTTTAATGGAGTTTTTTGTCTTTTTGTTCAAAATTAAATTAATTATGAATTTTTTGAAAATTGTCCAATTTTTTCCCTAAAATTTAGTTTAAAAAAGTCATATCTAGAAAAGTTTGCTAGATGTATTTAATTCCCTCGATTAAAATGTGTAAACATGTTAAAAGTCTGCTCACTAAAAATTTGAGGTTTATATGGTAAGTAGTGTTTGAGTAAAAAGTACATAAAGAGAAAAATATTATATTTTGTGAAAACAGGCTTTAAAGTGTAAATTTGTAATTTTTTGAGTATTTATTTTTTTTTTAATACTTTTCAGAAGTATATGAAGCATTTTCTTTACTCTCTGTTCGTACAAAAGACTTTTCTCTTTTTTTTCATTATTTTTAACAACTGTGCCCTTTTTTGGGATCTCAAGATGCTTTCGTTGTGTTGTACGAATCTTATGTGTATCTAGTTTTTTGAAACATGACGTACATTTATAACTTGGTTCAATATCACAATGTTTTAAGATAATTAATTTTACTACATGACTCTTTCTCTCATATTGAACTTGCAACAGCCATATTTATCCCTAATTTTAGAGTTTTTAATTCCACAAATGTTAATCACTTGGAATCACTGACCACATGGTGTTATCAATTGACTCATTTGGATTCTGGGTCTTTCCAAGTAAACGTTTTCTTAATAACATGGGATTACCTAGATCTCTAAAATATGGCTTCATTTAATTCATTATGGTATAGGGCACGTGTGTATGCGTTTATGACATAGTGCCGTTCGTTACATTCAGCTTCTATCTTTTGAAACTTGCACCAGGCATAATCGCAGGACCCAGTCCTTGTTGAGGGCTTTTGTTTGAAGACAGAAGATTAAAATAAACAGCCCAAACAGCAGTTTTCATGCTGTGTAGATCATTGATATTATTTCTAATAGTCATTCTATAATATCTTTGAATTTTTTATATCAAACTGTCGGTGAATCGGTTACGACTACTTTGGCTTTTTCCATTACTTAACTTTTTTTCTCTGTTTCGTTTTTAAAATCCAAAAGACGTGTGTACCCATACACTTTTGGATAAGCCCAATACACTCTAATTTTTCCACTTGAATATTGTATGGATTCGCTCTCATCGGAAACCTATGCAAGGGGAAACACGGGTGCTCCTAGTAGAGCTCATTTTATGCGCGTCAAGGAGTAGCTTTATTTAAAAAAATAAATAAAAATACTTCTAATTATCATATTTCCTCATACCATATATCATTTTAAACATTAATATTTAAACTTTTAAAAAACATAAAAAAAGGAAAATCGATAATTTTTTGAAAATTCAAGTGCCGGACTCCCTTAATGTGTGTATATGTTTTAAAATTTATACATTCCTTTTACTATAGGATTTTATAAAACCTAACTCGGGGCGGAACAACCCATAAAGGCCAAGGCCTACTGTGCCCACCTCAAGTTTCCTGATCTTGGACACTGAGGTGCATGAACAGATGTTCCGGTCAGGTGGTCAGTCTGACGCGAAACCTCCAGCTTGGTACTACTCAAACGATTCACTAAAGGGCTAAAAGGCTTAGTCCACCTTGCCCAGCCCTGGGTTTGAACCTCGGACCTGTGGTGTGGAAGCGCCATGCACAATTATTCAGCCACTTGGCTTCATAGTAATTTTTATAATAGAGATAAATCCTTAGGGAAATAACATTTAAATCCCAGTCATTCTAAGCTGCTGTTTGTAAAAAAGGCTACACCATGAAGGAATCATCAGAATTTAATGAAATTCAATGCACAAACGACGTATTAATACAAATAAATGACTAAATTTTCAAAGCAAAAACAATATGAAGTGTCCGAAATCAGTATTTGATGTAGCCACCACGCTCTGCAATAAGTGTTGCTATACGACGGGACATGGAGTCAAACAGATTTTGTATGTCTGCCTGGGGAAGAGAATTCCATATTGCTTGTATGCGCAGCAGCAAAAGTTCGCCTTTTGAAGCTGCAGGAGGTGGATCCCGTGCGAGACGCGACCAACCAAATCCCACACGTGTTCAATAGGCGACATATTCGGCGAATAAGCAGGCCAGAGAAGTTGCATGTGTTGGGCTGAACAGAAGTCTCGAAAAGTCTTTGAAACATGTGGTCATGCCTTATCCTGCTGAAAGATAGCTCCAGGGATACCTTGAAGGAAGGGAACGACTTCGGGCTGTAGCACTTCATGGACGTACCTGTTGCTATTGAGATTATCCTTAATTCGTAGCAAATTGGATCGTCCATGATACGAAATCGCACCTCAAACCATAACTCCGGGTGTTAGGTCACTATGTCGTTCAATAACGCATTCTGGAAGGAAGAGTTCACCGGCATAGCGTCTAATACGAATGCGGCTATCGTGGTCCCACAAACTGAAGAGTGATTCATCTGAAAACACTACTTGGTGCCAATTAGCTTGCCAGGTTCTGTGCTCAGGAGCTCATTGCAGACGCAGCCGTCGATGGTTTGCCGTAAAGGGAATCCTGTATAAAGGCACCCTTGCACGCAATCGACGGTGCATCAGAAAAATCCTCCTTCCCGAAGGCCAATAATCCTCCCCCGTTCAAACTCTGTAAGTGGTTGGAATTTCTCCTTATTTCGTTGTGGAGGTATACTTAGGTCTCACTAAACGTTCTCCTCCAACAAATAATCATTAACTGTTTTCAACGTCCCGCTACAGCCCTCTATTTATACGCTTTCAGCAACAGTTCAGAGGGCGCTGCAAACGCTACGCATACACTGTGTCTCTGAAACATTACCAGTTTACGTAACATCCTATAACTGATATTTGCTGCAAAGTTCATTTAATCCTGATGATTCTTCATGATGTTGCTTTTTTTTACAAACAGCAGTGTATTAAAACATATTTTGATAATGGAAATAGAATACATTCTGTTAATAGATTTTGCTTAAATTTCTTCATAAAAATTTACAGATGTCAAACAATAGATTTCTTCTTGAAGAAATTCAGCAAAAAAATATATATATATATATATATTTTAGTTGCGATCTGTTCCATAATCACACAACATGGTGCTTTGAATTAAATTCTTTTTGTGAAAAATTAGATTGAAATTCCTTTAATTGAAGTATTACGATAAAATATTTTGAAAGCAATCATTGAATGTGAAAATTTCGTTTCATGTAATATGCGAGGTGTGATACACACACACACAAAAACGAGACTGTTCCAAAAAATCAATGCACTTACAGAATCCGTGACAGTATAAACTTCAAAGTAGTTCCCTTCAGTATTCACACACTTCTGCATTAGGTGCTGCCATTGCTGGTAACAGTTCTGAAATGAGGTTTTTAAAGGCCGTTCAGGAACTCTTCCGTTTTTGCTTGAACCCTTCAACTGAGGTAAAATGGGTTCCTTTTCAGCAAGATTTAACTGTTGGAAATAAAAGAGTCTCCAGGGTCCAAGTCAGGTAAATAAGGAGGATGCCTCATACAGTCATTTTTTTACTGGTCAGAAACTGCTTGACAGTTAGGGTCGTGTGAGCGGGTGTATTGTCTTCGTTTAACAGCTATTCATCACTCCCCAATTCTCGTCTTTTTTCCCTAATCTTTTCCCGAAGCCTTTTTAGCAATGTAGTGGTACTGATTAACAATCTGACCACTGATGTGAGTGGGAACCAACTCATATCACGAATTTTGGCAATGTTGTGGTCTGTTATCGCTGACCTTGGGTGCCCAACAGATTTATCATCTTCCCCACATACCCTTCTCCTCCTGAAAATCTCTTATACCATAAAAACACATGTGCAGTAGACAAAGTTTCGTCTCCATAAGCCTCGGTTAGTATTTGAAATATTTTCGTGACTGATTTCTTAAGTTTCTCAAGAAACTTGATGTTGATTCGACATTTTCCCGCAGAATGCTGTTGAACGTGTTCACTCAATGACGCAATACTCCCAACTGTCGAGATCAATTAAGACAAAACTGGCCACGTGGGTAGAGGATGGGTTGGGATGACGTCACCAAAACAGTTGTTGTCCAACTTCACTCTTTTTTCAAGATACACACTTAGTCTCGTTTTTTTTGTGTGTCACACCTTGTATATCAGCGGTTCTTAAGCTTTCGACCGCGATTCCCCAATATGTATCAGCCTGACATTGAGGACCCCAAGATTTGGAACAACCCTTCCTGACTTAATATTCTTGATTGAAATATATGTTCTAGATGAGTTTTTTCATTGGAAGAGAGAGAGAAATTCAGTGATCAAGTCTAGGATGGCAGATATTCCAATTTTTCTCAGAGGCCTTTCAGTTTTTAAGAGGGGAACCATAACATTAAATGAAGGATCTTCACAGATCCTTAGAAAAGTGCTGAGGACCCCCGGGAGCTCACGGACCACTGATATATATGAAAAAAATATTAAAAATTAAAAAAAATTTTTAAAAAATAATAAAAAAAGTTCTATGATTAGAATTCGCTGTGAACAATTATAGCTCCTAAGGGAATGTATATGTAGAGGCCAAAATTGTGGACACTTTTTTTTAAATTGTTATGTTTTTTAAGTTTGTATTCTTATAGAAAATTTTGCGTTCCACAATCATTTAAAATCATTTATCATTTTAAAGAGAATTTAATACTGAATTCAACACAAAAGACACAATTCACATATTTGCAACATAAAAAAACTTATACTGCAATAACTATCGATATACATTAGATACTGATGATAGCAATGAGTTATCAGAATTTAGTAGGGTAGTCTTATTTTTTATTACGGCTTCACAACGATGTTTCATTGAGCTAAAAACAGTTTCAAGCTCTTTATTCATTGTTACATGATGCCAGGAAACAATTATATCTTGAATTAGTACTTTTTTATTTCATGGGTACCTCATTCGGACAAGAGGTTTCAAACGGAGCCACAAGTTTTCGATAGGATTGAGGTCAGGGCTGTTTCCTGGCCAGGATAACAATATTTAGTCAAGAAGTGATGACATCAAATAAAAGAGTACATAGGATACATGTGACGAGAAAGTGGTATTTCCTATGTTAAAATTACATAACAAGTGCGTAGTTTAGTGACTACATCTGGAGACTGAAAGTTTTGTTTACGATGTCAGGTAAACAAATTTAATAATAAAAAAGCGGGAGAACGTCGAAAAAAGTGCACCACATCTGTTGATGACAGAAGAACAAAAATACTATATCTCAGAGTTAGAAGAATTTCATGGACAGCCATCAGAAGTCATCTGAGTGATGCTGGGTGTTTCTGTCAGTTCAAAAACAATCAAGAGTAGATTAGCAGATGTAAGATTAAAAGGCAGAATTCCACGAAAGAAGCCGTATCTCAGTTCACAGCAGCACTAAAAGGACTACAGTGGGTAATGGAACACATTAATTGGACAAATGATTATTGGTCATAAGTTATGTGGAGGGACGAAACTAAAAATGTTATTCGGTAGTGATAGCCAAAAAAGGGTAAGTCGTAAAATAGCAGAAATCTACATCCTGACTGCACCCAGGCAACTGAAAAAGTACCCACATAGTGTCACCCCAAGCCCCGCATATCAGCAGATGGTATCCGGGCCCTTTTCATATCATCGATGGAACACTAAAAGTCAAAAAATACATTGACACCATTCTAAAACCCCAAAAACTTCTCCCTTTCCCAAATGGGGATCTTTTTACCAACAATACTTCTTTTATTTTTCAGCAAGATTAAATTTTTGCCACCGTAAAAGGAATTGAAAAGACTTTTGGTACCATTCTAAGATGCTTGAGGGGTTTGGCCGGAAAAAAGCCCCCGGCCTCAATCCTATCAAAAAAACTTGTCCCCGTTTGAAACCCCGTCCGAATGAGGAACCTGTGACATCCCCGCGTTCTTATCTAACATAACCCTACGTTCTTTGACGGCCACGTTAAAAAGAAAATTTTTCCCAACCCAAACCCAATTTTGTAAAACAAAGCATAGATGCAAAAAAAGAAAACCCTTTTAAAAGGGATAAAAAATTTAAGTGAGCAATGATGGCAATTTAGAGGAAGTTGGGGAAAAAGGGTAGAAGTGTATTTTGAGGGCCTACCAAAGGGCATCACGGATATCAAGCCCTTACAAAGGGGGCAAAACCTATTTGCACTCGAACCCAACTGGGGAAAATCTGAAAGTAATTGAACCCTTTAATTTTTCAACCAAGGTGGGGGGATTATATTCTGAACGCTAGTATATTATTTGGAAAATTTGGGCCAATATAGTTTTATTTATATTGATAAGTGATTAATTGGGCGATCTCAGTTAGTTAAAACTGCGTAATTTTTGGTTTTTTTCTCCCCTTAATATAAGTTTGTGTTCAATATCTCTAAAAGGGAATTTAAAATTAAACCCCTTTAAAAAAAATCATATTAAGAATTATAGAATGTCTCATTTAAAATTCCGAGAACCCACACCTCTAACTTACGCGGAAACCCCACGACATTTTTTGTCGAATGGCCATGTCCCAAAAATAAATAAAAAAATACTAATTTAGGGAATAATTGTTTCCTGGCATCGTAAATAAAAAAGAAATTTAAAAGCTTAAAACTGTTTTTAGCTCAAGGAAAAATCGATTTGGCTTGTAATTAAAAAAAAAAATTTCCCATAATTTAAAATTTTGATAACCCCACTGTTATCATCGGGATCTAATGTTTTCGATGGGTATTGGTTTTTTTTTTACGTTGCAAATATATGAATTATGTCTTTTGTGTTGAATACAGTATTAAATTCTCTTTAAAATGAAAAAATACTTTTTCATTTTGGGGGAACGCAAAATTTTTTTATAAAAATACACAAACTTAATTTTAAAAATAACAATTTTAAAAAATGTCCCTTTTGGACACTGTTTTATGTGCACGATGAGAGTTAAATGTTTCCAAACTCTAAAAATGTAAAAAAAATATTAAAAATATGATTTTTTAAATTAAATTACAAAAAGGAATTGTAACTCATTAAAACTGTTAGATATTTGGATTACTAATATAACAAAATCAAATTTCATGACATTCCTTCAAGAACTTACGTAAATATTCAAGGACAAATTTAGATCAAAAGCAGTGAAAGCTTAAAAGACAGTTTCCTAATTTATTAATTTTAATTTTCAATTTATTCTCATGTGTGTTGAATAAAAATGGAAATATTATGCATTATTTGGGGTTCCTAATCAGATTTTTAAATGTTGTTTTTTTTTCTTCTTGTGTTTGAATTTATCAATTTTTTGATATTTGGGGAAAATATATAAGTTGCACTATAGTTATCTAATTCAACAATAGGATCTGATTCCGTAGTGTTGAAATAATTTAGAAATTATTAACGCATTTACAAATTTCTCCCCGAGTCATTTAAAGTTGTACTAATTTTATTTAGCTACGATAAAAATTGTAGAAGTTACTAAGGAAGCATTGTTTTCTTCTGTCAGTTGTATACTAACAAATTACCTTGTACATTGAGTTGTTTTATAATAATTAAATGAAATCGAATAAATCATTAATTTTAACCAAGATTATAAAATCCCATGCTAACAGAATTTAAAAATTTATGACATGAACATTTTCTTTTACGTACCGTTTCGTAAGCTTTCAAAACATAATACAATTTAGTTTAATTTAATCTTCAATAAGAAAAGTAACATAATACAAATTTTCTTTTTACTTTATAGGATCGGTGGACCTGCTGAGTGCGGTCAACATCGGGCAAGAGCCCCTGGGTGTAAGTCAGGCCACTGGCATCTGCGACAATAGGGCGCTCAGGATAGATGACGATGGCAACCCCGTGTACGGAGAACCGGATATTGCTTTCAGTATCACGCAGACGGCTGTCTTGACTGTCACCACTTCACAACTCTTCACAGGTGAGAAGCGGCGTTTTTCTAAATCAACTCTTTTGAAACTAGTTTTTCTTTTTGCATAATTGAACTGAAGTAAATATATATTTTTTCTCCTTTTATCACATTAATATTTGTGTACATAATTTATCAACACTCAATTTTAAAGAAATATCATCTTATAGTCAACTACTATCGTCTAACAAAAAATGAAACACCTTACTAAATTACTTCATTGTCCACTATCCGTTGTGCTATAGTTTCTTTCAGACCATCTGTGGTACTTTCGACCATCTTATTGTGCTTAGAACAGAGGACTTTATGATGGATTCCTTATATCACGTATCATTGGGTGAGTCATCTAGAGAAATGTTGTAACCGATTCCCATGGCTTTAAGCAAACAATCATTGCACAGTACAGAAATAAGCCTCGCTTCACAATTGGAATGCATATGCATCGTATCTGTATATGGAGAGGCCAGGATCAGTGTTCAAACCAGACTTTGTTTTATAGAAATACATCCAGTAACTCTGGTTAAAGCTTCTTAGTGTTATCTTGTACAATAGCAGATCTCTTTCAGTTATCTTGCGTATACAGCTCAATAATTTTATATCATCCTACGGCTAGAGATGTTTTAAGGCATGGGCCCAGGGTTTCAGCCTTAGGAGGGCCTTGTCTCGTACTGGACTCGGTCTTAATAAGATCACGGTCCGACCTGTTATCCCCAGACATATTCTCCGAAAAAATGACATTTTCAAACTGTATGCCACCTGGAAACAATGGCAAGACTGTATTATTATGTCATTGCTCGTGTCTACCTATGTGTAAAAACATACACCATTATTACTCATTTAGTCGATAGAAGGCAATTGACCGAAGCGTTTGTGCGATTGTGAGTCAAGCCCATTTAATTGTTACGTTGCTTGGAAACGTATGTTACATACCAGGAGTGGGTGGACTTTTCCGGACTACTGGTTACTTCTAATGTTTTTAAGGTGTTACGGTCCACCCAGTGGCGTAGGTGTGGTCATTCTGTATTAAAATTGTATCTTTTTTTCGTAACAATTGTTTTCGGCATTATACCTTTCTTTTAAAATATGTCAGATTACTATGTTTATTACAAAAACACAAGTAACACGAAATTGTCAATTTGTATGCTTGAAAAATTATGAGCGACTGCTACACCGTGGAACGTGGACATATTGAATGCAGAGAGCAGAGAACATACATGAACTAATGAATCTCTGAAACCGATGTATGTACTTAATTTGTTCCAGCACCATCGCGGAACATAACTTCGACGCAAAAACCTAATCCCGTGCTATCACGGGAAGAGCTATCATCATCATTTATTTTCCCCTTCAGTCGCCCTATGGGGAAAAATTCATTTAAGAGCTGGCATCGCAGTGATAGCTGTTTTCCCCTATGGCTGCAGGGAATGTGTTAAGCTTCATCGCGCTTCCAATGAAGGTACAAATGTCGTCTACACATTTATCGAATAATTTGCTTAAATAAACACATTCGCATCGTTTGTGAAAAGTTGATTATCCATTCTAGCTGGCTTCGGGGTGTTCCAAAATATATTTCTTTTAGTATGCGCTTCTTAGGTCTCAGTAAAGGTGGTCACCCCAAAATGTCTTGGCGGTCCAACGGTCGATCGCGATCTATTTAATGCTTATCTCCGCTATATACTGTCTACTTAAAAGGATCGCTGATGGGGCTATTTACACTTTACCAGAAGCTGGGGCTGGGGCTCGAAAAGTTTTAGGACGCTACTGCCTACGGCTGGTAGCATTAGCCTTCATGACACGTCAATGATTCTATTTTACTACGAAATAATACTTGACTCCATATGCCTTGTGCATCTCTGGACTGCTTCCATTCTTACGCTTCTCTGGTTACCAAGGTCATCAGACTTTACGAGAAACGAACATGTATGAGGAATTGCAATACGCCAGATTCGGGTGTACTAAAATGTTGCAAATGTGAAGTAACAATTGAAGAATAAGTACTAAAATGAATCGCAAGATGAGATAAAGTGAGGAAAGATAACACTCATCAACATGATTTTTGTCTCATGAGTACCAATAGTTGGACTTAATGCAGTTTTTTTTTATCGTGTTTTCAAATATGTATTCAGATTTCTCCATCACCCACAGTTTTTTTTAAATTTTTAATTTCAGTGGCTGGTACAAATATATTTTAATAAACGACCATTTGTCCATTTAATGAAATAAAACTCCACTAGAGCATTGTAAATGTGATGGAACCATGGAGCTAACTCAAATGGTATCATTGCTTTACTGTTGTTGCAGAGTTCAGACATGGCCTGAACACTTTGGCGCGGGCACAACAGACAGGCACATACATGGTCTGAACTAGCATGCATTCATTTCAGAACGATGTCGGTTGTTGAACTATTAGTGAACCAGTAAACACATGTGGTAATGCTGGAATAGCTTTGTGTCCTGGATTGTTATGTTACGTATTTACAAGATTTAATTCTTTTAATTTGTTGTTAGTTACAAAAGAACCATAGAGCTTGTTTAAATCATCATTAACTTTTGTTATATATGCGGTGAAGTGACACTCCAAGTCCCAAAGGCGAAACCTTACTCCATTATTAAAAGTATTTATGAACTTTATTTTTGAGTGTAAAAGTGGGGGACCAAACAAGGACATGTGCCCACATATCTGTTGTTTATCGTGCACTGAGCTTCTCCTGCATGGAAGAATGGCACACTCCACATACATTTGCTATCCTATGATTTGGAGGGCAAAGATCACTCACTCTGACTATTCAGCCTACCTTGTAGCAAAACATTAAAAGGGATTGCGGTAAAATCCAAAACATACAATGAATTATTACCCTGACTTGCAATCTGCAATGAGACCAATTTCCGGCAGAAGAATTGCCCATACCAAAGCCTCCAGGAACATGTAGGCACTAGATGAAGAGAGCTCAGATTCCGATAGAAGTAAAGAAGAAGAAAGCAGTTTGTGGTGATACGGCTTTAGCCAAGCTGTTCATCAGGCCTCATTTATTGACTCAAGAAGATCTTAACGATCTCATACGAGATTTAAATTATCAAAAACACTCTGAAATGCTTGGTTCCCGACTAAAGGATGAGTCTTCTTCAAAGAATACAAAGATAATATGTACTTATCGTAGTCGTCATTCTCAATGTAAAGACTATTTTTCCAGAAGAAAATGGCTTGGTGTTTTGTAATGACATTTCTTCTCTTATGGAACATTTGGTATTGAACGCAACCCTATAGAATGGCGCTTGTTCATTGATTCCTCAAAGCAGTTTAAAAGTGCTTCTGCATAATGGAAATAAATTCTCATCAATAACTTTGTGGCTCATTGTAGTATGAAAGAGACATATGAAAACTTTCAATTTATATATTGGCAAAACTTCAATATGCTGACCAATATGAATGGAATATTTGTGGTGATTTGAAGGTAACTGCACTCATTCTTGGTTTGCAGCTTGGTTACACAAAAATACTGTTGTTTTGTGTCTTTGGGATAGTAGGGACAGAAAAAACCATTACATCAGAAAGAAGAATGGCTAAACGCGAATCATTCATCCCAGGACAGAAAAATGTAAGAAACATGACGCATTGTGTAATCCTAAAAATGTGTATCCACTTTTCCATTACATATCAAACTAGGATTAATATCTGAGACAATACTCCTGGTTTCATGTACCCAAAACAGAAGTTTCCTAAAAATTAATTAGTAAAAATTAAAGAAGGGATATTTGTGGGTCACAAATACGATCACTATCTCATGATGAAAGTTTGAGGAACTATTAAATCCACTGGAGAAAAACAGCGTGGCAAGCATTCAAAATGCGCTCACAGTTTTTTGGGAAATCTAAAAGCGAGGAAAATTACCGTGATATTGTTCATGATCTTATAACATCTTATAAAAATTTGGGCTATACTATGTCCTTAAAAAATACACTTCCTGCACTCGCACTTAGATTTCTTCGGAAAATCTTGGTGCAGTGAGACGATGAAGCACGGGGAACGCTTTTATCAGGAGATTTCAGCGATAGAAAAGAGATATCAAGGCAAATGGAATGTAATATGCTGGCCGATTATTGTTGGACCATCAAGGGATACTCCACGGGCGAAATATAAAGAAAATCGTGATTTCTTAATTTCTAGGTGAGTCTAATGTTCTGATATTTATTGTACTTAAGAATCTTAGAACTTATTAAGTGTTCCAAGGTATAAATGCCTGTCTCTCAAAAACCTTGCGTATTGAAGAAAAATCGATATCATATTTGAATTCAGGAGAAAAAATGCTTTATCAGAATCGCATATTTTCTTGATGAGACAAAAATTTTCTTTTGTTGCCCAGTGTAATTACTTTAACATATACAAGAATGCATTGCCTCCAAAGGATAGGATGTCATCAATTGCTGATTTTAACATGTTCAATATTCAGTTGCTAGTCATAGATGATTTCAACGGCTTTGAAATTTTAATCATTTTATTATTTGTGTATGAACTCTACACATTTGATACCAATAAAAATGGTCCTTTTTTGATGGTGGTACTTCTTTTTTCATAATACTTCCAGTATACTTCTCTCTTTTTTTTTATTTTTGCCATGTTATATTTTTAATACTTCAAATGTTCTAAATAAAATTCCATTTATTAACTTTCATTGGTATAAATTTGAATTTATAATGGTTCGTATTTTGTATTTTCTGGAACAAATACATTTAATTGGAATTGAAAGGGCATAAAGATTTTAGTTGTAAAACGTTCTTTATCTTAATGAATAGTAAAGAATTTGTTTTTGGAAATTGTACAGCATTTTTTATACGGTCAAGTGGTAATCTTTATATAAATAAATCCATTGAAATTACGCAAATTTTTTCTTCTGATAACTAACGTAAAACAAAATATCCATAGCCGAAAGTGCTGCAGAAAACAGAAGGAAACTTCGTATATAAATAAACGTTCATGATGTCATACCCCCACCACCACACACACACAAAATGATATAACTGCAGATATCGTGATTTCACATAAACTGTTCCATTTCTTTGTCTCAGTGGTGAAATTCAATCTTTTGGCTGTTGTTTTAAGAAAAGGTGACTGGAAAATGTCCTGGAAATGTCTGCTGAAATCCATGTGGGGCTTGGAGTATTATCTGGAGACTGAAATCCGGGCAAAGATATTTAGGGGACGCAGTTGGAATGGAAAGAAGTGTCCTTGAAAGAGTATGGAATCAATTGTAATTAACAGTTCAAGTTCGACGTCTCCCAGGACAAGGTCGTCCACGTGCTACCACAGAAAATAATGACTGATATTCTCTGTAAACAGCTTTTCAAGACAGAACAGTCAATGAGACGCAGATTTAAAGACAGTGTCTCTTAGCAACAGGACGAAGGTCTCAAGTTAAACAGTGCGAAATAGGTTCAATGCGCGTGGTCTGTATATACGTAAGCGAATGGTGTGTATTCTATTAACAGCAAAGCACTGAGAGGCTTGAAGAAAATGAGCTGCTGAACATCTAGATTGGATGTAAAGTGGACCAGAGATGTTTACTGATGAGTTCCAATTCAGTTTAGAGAGTGACACCAGACGTGTTTTGGTATGACTGGAAAGGGGCACTCAAAACTGCTCCATATTCGTTCAGGAAAGATCCCATTTTAAAACGAGGTTGTTGGACGGTATGGACTGGAATAAGCATAGGTGAACATACTGACCTACATATCATTTGGAATAGCAGTCTGATGGCTCAAAAGTATGCAGAAAAGTTACTGAGAACCCAAGTTGTATCTTACGCTGTAGCCATTGGTGATTCCTTTCTGCTAATGCAGGATAATACCAAACCTCTTACAGCTCACCTTGCGGAGAACTTTCTTGGAGCTGAAAGAATACAGCATATGGAGAGGCCAGCACGCTCTTCTGATATTAATCAGATCAAGCATGCTTTGGAATACTCTCCGACGACGCGTTGCTGTAACACCAAGGCCTCCTGTTTCAATCTAAGATTTGGAGATCGCACTTCGTTAAGAGGGGAATAGTATTCTCCAAAGTCCCATCGATAATCTCATCGCATCCATACAAAACAGGCGTGTGACAGTATTGAAAAGTTCGAGGGGAAGGGGCACATATCATGTTCAATATCCTGTATTATTTCCAAATAATCCATTTATTTTTTGTCATTTTACGTTTAACCAAATTGTTGTCCTGAAGCATCATGTCACGCTGTTTATACCATTACAAGGAATAAAAGTTCCCATACAATTATTTTTTGCTTCTTTTGATCTGTATTGCGTTTTGTAACACCTGTACTCTTCTTTTTATGCCCATACATGGCTATCACACAGCGCTTTCTTCACTCTTTTGCTTGCTCCCCAGAGGCGTATCTAACACCGTATCAGCTGTATCAATGATACGGGGACCCAACATGTGTAACTACAGTCACTCTAACAGGGTTCTCATATCTAAAAAAGGCCCCAAAGGAAGTTAGATACAGTTCCCAATCAGAACTAGCAACTCCAATGTTGCTCCTCTAATTTTTTTGAGCAGTGTAAACAGTTTTGAGAGAGCATACATACATAATATCTCGGTCGAATGTAATTTTTAAAAAAATTTTTTATTCATTCATAAAATAATCTTCATTTCGTTCATTGCATGATATATTTTTCTCTTCAGTTACATAAAAATTTATTTCATTCATTTAATGTAGTATTAACAAATATGTTTTCATAATATAAGCTCTCAGCAGTTAATTATTTTTCTTCATATCAATCCATTGTAAAGACGATACTTCAATCAAATTGCTAATATGACTTCATGACAACCTTATTAAACCTGTCAGATGCACCGCTGATAATGAGTGAATAAAATAAACGTCGGAAAGTAGTGATTCATAGATTATTTTGTTACCAGTGTCTGAATGATTAATAATTATCTGATTGGATCTTTTATCACATTATTTTTCAGCAATAAATACATATTTTCACACACACACATCTACAGCCATATAATTTAATAATTCTGTAATAATAGAGCTGGAGATATTTTAACAAATATTTTGTTACTTGCGGTAGAGATAAGTTTCTTCTTTTTGTGTGTGCATATTTTACACCAAGTTACCTTTTTCTGTTTGGTATTATGTTATGTTATGTATGGTTAATGTAAAAAATTAATGATCTTTTGTAAAGTAATGTAAATTCCGTCATGTTTTATACTATTTTATTGATTACGGGTACTCAAAATTCTATAAATCTAAAAAATATGACAATGTAGTTTAGTTAGAACGTATAAAGAAAGATAAGCAGAGAGTTCCGGATTATTTTTCTCTAAAATTGGTGGAATCATTAATGATTGTATCTATTTTTAAGGTTTTTAAAAATTTCTAAAGAGATTTGAAACATTAACTAACAGAAAATATAAGAAGGAAGTTAACTGGTGCACACACACACCTATAAAAATAATAAAATAAAAATGGATATAAAAATGATAGCTTGAAAAATAAACAAAAGATGAGCATGAAAAAGCCCATTTTTTTCTATATATGTTCTAAATCCTGCATATATATTTTTAAAAGAAATGACATACCTTATGGACTTTCATCACTGAATGACATGAAAGCTCATCATATTCGACTTCAGTTATATTTTCAGGCACCTCACATCGGATTCTGTTTCTTCTCACACACCATCTATGTTAGTTTGATTCATAAATAAACAATCGCCTTTCATACCATCTAAATTGCAGATATACTACATTTTTTAAATAACTTTTGAATTATGCCATGTTTTTCATTCCAGGCTCTTATTATCCATTCACACACTATATCTAGACCTCAAAAGATAAGAGCATTGCACATATACATTACTGGTTTCTTCATAAGAAAGGAATGTGCATTATATGGCAAATATATCTAAAAATTAAAGATTACAGTTTGAAAGTGTAAGGGCGTGTTATCCGCCGGTGCGTGTAAGATGCCGGAATATGCAGTAATTTAATATAGATTTTTCTTTCCAAAAACACACAAAATATAAATTTTTTTCCATTGTCATTATACTTTTGTTATTTAAATTAATAAACATTTTTTTAATGGCGTGAAGCATCGATTTTGCTCAATCAATACATATTTATTTTTAAGGATCCATGCAATTAATTTTGCTCAAATCGAATAAATGAACTAGATTCATTCCATTATTTTTCCACAGGATACGAGCATCACCATTGTATATAATCTCCAAAATCTATTTTTAAAAGAATTCTCATATATTTTTATATAATTTTCGGAAAACTAAGGAATTCTTAAACCGAAGAGTTTTAACTAATTATTTTAAAGACCTTCATTATATGATATCATTCTTTACAGGTACTTTTCCGTTCGACTTCTCACTGCTGGCGACCATCCGTCCCAACCAGGGCACCGAATCATTCCTATTCACTATTTATAACAACATCGGCGAGGAGCAACTCGCCCTGGGGGTCGGGGATAACGTCACCTTCATGTGCAGGGAGAGTCTCGAAGAACCGGATCTGGCACAAGGTCTCTTTCCCGGTACCCGTCAACGACGGAAAGTGAGCGGACACTTTTTTCCTCTCTTCCTTCACAATCATTTTTAATAATTTTTGGTACTGTTCAATATTATAACTGTTTATGTCATATATAAGCTTAAAATTTAAGGATATTCGAAATTCATTATAATGTTATTCGTGTCATATATACTCGATAACGAAAAAAAATCGATGCACCAACAAGAATTGCCCGATAGTAATGAAATTTCGTATGAAAATTTATTTGGACCGAAAATACACGAATCAGTGAAATCTGATATCCAATAAATGAATAGCGGGAGCTCAGCGCATCGGAACTACACATTCACCAGGTGTATGTAAAGAGCGCTTCAGTGGCATAACAGAAAGCTTATGGACCACCTCTTCCAAAGTCAGGTTTTGGGCCCCAAAACAGATCTTACAAGAGATACGTACTTAGCGTCAGTTAGTCTTTAGGGACCCATGGATTCATGACCCCCGCAAAGCGAGGGTGTATGTTACTCCATTGGAGTGATTCTCAATCTGATGGCCAAAATTTCTGTTGTATTTCGACTAATATCTTACGTTGGCTTTAATAATGCGTTTGCCGAAGGATTCGTGCACATTACGAGCAGATTGTTAGAGTTTGAAAGAAGTCGTTCGATCGGATTGAAAGAGGCTGATTGGACGGATCAAAAAATCACTCAACATCTGGGTAAAAATGATGCTGACAAGATGGGTCTACAACCACAGATATCAGTGTCTGAATGGCAGCAGTCGACCGAAGGCCACAACAGAGCGAATAGGCAGAGAGATTGACAGAAAAGTAGTCACAGCCCCAGATTCGTTGTTAGCAGCTATCCCCCGAGTGGCCCTCACACATATGTACAACATGACCCTCCATAGAACAGATGAATGAGAGAGCAGAATTTACGCTCACGCCGACCGTTACGCCGCTTATCTTCCACACCGTCAAGTCCGATTGCAATGGTTCCGGGCTTGATCAATGTGGAACTGCGCTTCCTGGGGACGTATAATCTTTAGAGACAAGTCCCGTGTCAAACTGTGTCCGGACGACAGATGCAACGTGTCTAGATCCGTGCAGACAGCGTGAGAATCCTGCCTTCAGTATCGCACGACAGGGCTGTATGGTCTAAGATGCCATTTCCTTTGATTGCCGGGCCTCTGTCGTAGTCATTTCTGGCAAACTGACAGCACATAGTTACGTTGATGACATCCTACGTCCGGTTACTGTTTCTTTTGAGACACCAAGGACTTGCTTTTCAACACGATTATGTCCAGCTACACACAACCCGTGTTGCTATGAATTGTCTTCAAGCTTGCTCTACACTTCCCTGGCCAGCTAAGTCACCTCTGCTCTCTCCCATAGGGTTCGTTTTGAATGTTATGGAAAGGCGATTGCCACCATTCCGGAATGTTGACGACTTAGCTCAACAGTTGGAGACAACTTGGCACGAAATTGCGCTGGACACCATCCGGAAGCTTTATCAGTATAAGCTAGGTCGCGTGACAGCTTACACCCAAGCTAGAGGTGGACCAACGCCTTTTTGACTTCCTCACTTTGTAACGGTCAAACACTGAAATAATCATTCAATTGTACGAAAATTATAATAGTTTGTTTCTCCATGTATGTACTTCACATCCACCAATTTTTATTACAATAGGACAACTCTTTCTCGGTGCATCTTTTTTTTTTGTTGTAGGGCGTATTTATATAAATATGGAGTGAAGAAGAAAATGTATATGCCTGCTTTTATTTGTTAATCTACTTTTTATACTGTCTGACCCCATTAGCACGCGATTTCAGAGTTCCATGGTCACTAAACCACGGATTAAGTGAACCACGACTTCAGAATTAATAAAAATAGAGCAATATTAAGTTCCAGTATAGATACAAATTTTCTCTGTCATGAATGAAAAACAAAATAATTCCCCTTCATTTTGACATTCAAAATATTAAAAAAATTAACATTATATTCTTTTATCGGTTTTTTTTTGTTGAAAAAAATGTATAATTTTTTAAAAGGTTTAAATTATTTTATTTCTTCTGAGTCATTTATACAAACAGGTATACCCCTTCCAATAGATTTTTCTGTAGACTTTTTACGTAGTTCTTTTCAGCAAGCAAAATTTTACTCGTATAATTAAATAACAAAACTATTCTTAGAATTGTTTTTAATTTATTCAGAATTCCTTACTATAAGGAGTTGTTACGTCAGTTACAGTTTCCCTTTAAAGCTAATAAAACGCCTGAAATTTTAGTGTGTCTGCAATGGGTTAATGCGTTCTTGTATGTTAACTATACTCTGATTAAATAGATTGCCCGTAAAATAAACGGATGCTGGAATTATCTTTACAACACTTTACTTCTACATTAGTTTTTGTAATACAGAACACATTTTTAAATAAAAATCTCAGACGTTTGCTTAGAATTTGCTATTCTTACCAAGTACATTTCTGTGAAGATTCCAGTTATCTTTTACCCCTTCTTCCTCTCTTTGAAGTTTCTGTATAGAATGAATGTGGACAGATCTCTCCAAAAACATACGACTAAATATTTTTCTGTTGATTGGGTGTATCTGATATATAGAGAGAGTATTTTCAGTATTGGTCCCTAAACGCTCTGACTATAATAACACAAACAGAGATAATATATAATGAATATATGCTTAGAATGTCTATTTTTGAGTTTGCGACGAGAATTCAATAGGGATTCAATAGAAAAATTTTTTCACACTTTGTGACACAAAGAATCCCCATGTTTCACTGAAGTACGCGGCTTTGTAATGAATCTCCCCCTTTTTTTCCTTTTCCACAGGTGGCATCGTCTGGCTTTGAGCATCAAGGGCAACTCGGTGACTCTACTGAGCGAGTGCGGTCGACAGCTCACGGAATCCCTGAGTCGCAGCGAAGAGGCCTTCATCGACACGACTGGCATTGTGCTTCTGGGATCGCAGCTCGTTGATGGTGTGTATTACGAGGTAAAGCACGTTGATTTCTTACGAAAGAGATTCTATAAGTTTTGTCTTGCTTGAAAATAATGCAAAATCAGAATGCTTAGTCGATTAACAATTAGTCTAGGTTCGGTGAAAATTATTTCTATTTTTAGTTTTCTAAGACATTGATATATGGATGACATCTGGGAATTAAGATGGTTTGAGGATGCAATTTTTTTTTGGTTAATTTTACTATACATTATATCTATATGCAGTAATATATACTCTGTTAAAAAATATGCATGAAAGGGAAGAATGGTACTGTAGGTTTTCTAATTATATGATGGGGAATCGCATTCACCAACTAGTCAAAAGCGTTTCTTCAGCACTCTATGAAAATTTTGCAGACAGAAGATTTTTTTTTGTACACATTGGTTAAAATTATGTATCCGTATGAGCTCAACTACGTTGATATGTATTCATGGACTCAACTCTAATCATTTATAATCACTTGATCCCAACAGATATATTCTTTGAAACTTTGACCAATTCATCTTCTTTGACCAATGAATAAACCCTCCATTATTTATTACATTTCTAATCCATTACTTATTTAATATTGAATTTTATAAGGTTAAAATTCATGGTATAAGGGTGATCAAAGATATAGTGTGTCGAATATCTTCAACATCACCGCAAGGATATTAAGAAGTGCTAAAATAAGAACGGTGAAATATCGATTTAAATAAGTGTGACGAGAAATAAAGGACGGTCAAGATTATGGCTGGAGCTGGTTAAGAAATATATTAGATATTGAAGGTGACTTGCAACTTAACGTTAAATGTTGGTGTGAACTGTTCAGTGTGATTTTTTCTTTGTTAGAAGTATTCAAAGATGTGATAAAAAAATCAAGAAAAATATTTTCTTGGAATCGGCAAAAAAATATCATTTTAAACAAGCATTAAAGACTATTATTGCAACAGTCTTTAATGCTTGTTTACTGGATATAAACTGTTCAGAGATAATAAAAATTAAAAAATAGATACGATGGATATATGGGGAATGCATATCGTAGGGTACATCTCTTTTTATGATACACCCGGTTTTTCTATCCCATTCTGCATATAGTTAAGTTGAAATCCATTCTACTTTTAAATTTTTTTCTTCTGGTGCTTTTCTAGTCTTTCTGGTGTAGTTCTATTTGCACAAGCATCGTTCACGTATCAGAGCATGCTTTCATATCATCCTTTATTTATGTACGAACAGTTATAGTTGGATATTTTTTAAGATACCTAGTATATATCTGGAGATAAATATTTTTTTATTATCAGTGATTTGTAAATAATAATGACAAAGCATCATAAGAGAGATTTCTGAGGACAGTATTTAAAGGCACGTTGACGGTTCACAAACGCCATCGTCTAATTTTTTAATTTTATAATTGCTGATATTCTTCATGCTATCAGGATAGTTTTGTCTTAGTTTATACTAAAAAGAAATGAATTGAAGTTTACTACCCAATTTTCCCTGCAATGTCATTGAATATTTGCTGTTCACCTATTAGATATTCAGTGGTCTTTTAGGCCTCCAAATCTTTTATCAAGCATCGAAGTCATCTGGAAAGCTCGTCTTGACTGTTCATAAATACATATGTTGAACTTTTAAGTTCAAAATTCTCAAAATATCACTAAAATAGGAAACTATTTACTGATAAAATGTATTCCTGAGGAATATCGAAGACTTAATACATACTACAACAAGTATTGGCAAATTTAGCTTTGCGGAAGGAATTACGACTTGATGAAAAATACATTTTTCTTACCATTTCTTAATACAGAAGTTTTAGTTCAGAATTTTTATTAACTTACTGTTATTTTTAAGTTAATCATAAAATTCATTATTGTGTCGTTAAGTCTTTTTAATGCAAAAATAAAAAAATAAAAAAATTTGACGGTGAAGCACATTTAATATCAAATAATTTACTAATAATTGATAAATAACTTTTTATAATTTATTACAAATGTCAACGAGATAGTATGAAGTTCTTTATTTTTTGTTTTGTAGCTAATTGACTAAAATCGTATTTTTTTTAAAGGCACTTGTATTTTTTTATAGCATTGTTGGCTTTTTTTTTAATATTGGAAAAGGATTTTTTTACATTTCACAAAAAAGAAACCGTTAGTAAGGCATACTTAATGACAATATTTTAATTAAATATATACAATTAAGAGCTCAGAAATATTGAACAGCTCTTTTGGCACTTAAAGGAATTTTACATGATTTCTTAATACCTTATGAAGTTACTACGTGTAAGCTTAGGATTCACTTAGAAGCCCAATTATTATTCAGTATTCAATAAAAACTCTGAAATCATGAGTAATTTTGGTGTATCAGTTTGAATGTAACAATATGATTAGTACTGAGTGGTTTTAAATATATATTATAATTAAATTTTCCTTCTTTGTTGTTAATAAAGTGAAATAGATTGCAATTAATTACAATAACTATAATTATCAATAATACATCGTCTCTTATGGTTAAATAAAATAAATATATATTTTTTCAATTTATTTATTTACTTTTACTATTTATTTAGGGAGACGTGCAACAGCTTTTAATCGTCCCGAGTCCAGAGGCAGCTTACGAACAATGTATTGACTACATGCCGGACTGTGAATTCCCACTACCTTATTCCCAGGGACCAGAGGATACAGTCTTCCCGGAATTTCCCGGTTTTCCTGGGACTCCAGGTACACCTCGACCAGACGAAGATGATGATGACGAATTCACAGATTATTCTTATCCCGATTCCATTCCAGGAGTTTATACCAACTATTCGCAGCCAGTTAGTCCAAACTCATTTGTCTTTGTTCAGTTGCTATCTTGCACAAAGCGGCGAAGTGAAAAGTAGAAAAATGTTTCGCAATATTTTTTCAATAAATCTTGTAAATTACTAATTCAGTCGGAGGTATTTTTTAAAATCATTTTGGCGAATAAGACATGGAGGTTAAAATGAAATGTAGGATGTGCAGCTTCTCGTTATTTTGGCAAGTTTTTTTCCCTACTTTTAAAATAAATCGCCAAATGTGGATTACTACCTTATTCGGCAAAAAAGCAATTATTATTTAATTGAGCAAATCAAAAGCTATTATTCTTTTGATATATTAAAAAATTGATTCTTGTTTTCATCCATGTATCATTTTTTTCCTAACAGTTAAAAAATTCTGCCTTACTATTCAAATTATCAGAGCACATAAGTAAGAGATTATTGTTTTTCCAGTATAAGGTCATACGAGGGTCATATAAGGTCATTCGTACATAAGCTTATATAATTAAAGTGACATTATCTTGATGTAAATGAGGGACCATTTCTCATTATAAATCAAGTACATGACTTCATTTCTATACATGTGCGGGATCATGGATTAGGAATATTTTATTATCTAAATGCTAACACTCTTTCGCTTTTTTTTTTTTTTACATTTCTCATTAGAATAAAATTTTATCACTTTTGGGTCAAATGGAGGTTAGTAAAATGTTTCTCTTAAATAATTGGTTTTAAACTGGGATTTATTCACTGTTAGAGAGAGAGAGAGAGAAAGCCATTTTAAGCCAAAATAATATCTATAGCGGTTATTAAAACACAGAAAAATGTGTAAATTTTGCAACAAAACAATACATTTATACACTTTTAAAACATCAATTCATAGATATCATAGTTGATTCTGAAAATAACAATTTAAATCAATTTATAATCAAATAAATTTATATATTTTTATGATAAAGCACACTGCATTTTGAAAATTTTTTTGAATTAGGATTTCCAAATTGCCTTTCTAGAAGCATACGACTTTCTGAATTGTTTCATTTACCAATTTAAAAATAATGTAGACAATATTTCATAATCAATCGTGATGAATGGATTGCATACAGATTTCAGTAATAGATAAAAATATTATATCCACTTATTTAGCCAACAATTTATTATAAATTGATTATGCATAAAAGTTACTTTAAAAGTTTATTTCCATTACTTTATGAAATATATCTAAGAGGAAACGAAAAGATGTATAAGGAACGAGAAAAAATGGATATATACTGCTATATCAGTTTTTTTGTTAAGTGATGATTTTTTACATCTGAAATACAATTTAACGCACATAAAACATTTTCAACACAATTTTTTTCTAACTATTATTTTTCAGTAAATCAAAGACACCTTACCTAGAATATGAAAGGATTTTGCTTCATTAAGAATTTAATTCTACTTCAATAAATTTAACGATACAAAAACATTTTTATTTGATAATTATACGGAATTTCTTTGGTTTTCAAAAAGTGTGAAATAATAATACAATTCATTTTAAGTTTTTTCTAAATTTGTTTATACGTTTCGTTGACAAATTTATTTTCTGTTTTCAGGATGAAACTAGCCCAGTGGATGAAAATACAGGTTATCACTATTATAATGTGCAGGTGAGATATTTTTAAATTGCAATTAGAGAATTTCTATTATAACTTCACTGTTAGGATGAAAAAGGACAGAAAATTGCAGAGAAACAAATATTTAGGGTAATACTTGACTTTCATTAAAAATTTCAAATCTCTGTAAAAAAATGTCAGAGAAATTACAAGGAATAATATTTCCATCAAATATAACATTTCAATATTTGGATTACGTGTCCTAGATAAAAAATATACTATATAAGATCTCATTTTAGATTTTATTTGTTGCTTTTCACTTTTTCACACAATAAGAATTAACTAATTGTTAATTAGGAACTAATTTGATATCGTTACGCTACTCGTTTTTGGCGTAATTTTGAAATTCTGCCAAATAAATAGTTGGCTGCACCTAGGCTAATTTTATCGTAGCGTAAAATTATCATCCCAGTGTCGAAAATTTAGAACTATTTGGAAAAAATTTGTAACGTATCGATATTAAACTAGTACCGAAATTATTTTAAATGATAATCTTAGTTTACATTAAAATGATTAACAAAATCAATTTTTTCTTCATAATTGAATTTCAACGAGTTATTTACATATTTGCATATCTTGTTTTTAAAATTAATAGTTCAATTGCTGACTATTTTATTACAAGAAATTAAATACGTTATTTCCGTTTTAACAAAATAACGCAAATTTCATTCGAAGAAATAATTACACCCTGTAAAATACTCAAACAGCTAAATATACTATTCTGTTTCGTTTTAATTTATGCATATAATAAAGAAAACGACGAGAGCACATACCTTTTTCAGCCGCTCAATACATCAAAAATACTCAACACTAAGAAGTAATTTCTTCAAACAGAATTTTTTCAACGTATTAGTATAGTAAAATTAAAATGGAGATAACTTTTCTTCTTCAAATATCAAGCAATGAAAAGAAAGCTGAGAATCATATTATTTTCAAACACAACAATAATAATACTAAAAATATATGAATTAATTGTTTGGACCAGAATTGGAATAAGAATAAGAATGTGAATGCATTGTTTTCCGTTAAACAATTGAGAAGAACTAAAACTTCTTTAACATACCTTGAATCATAAATCGACTTCGAATATGCATCATAACACATCATTCCAAGAACTTGGATGCCAATTTTAATATTAAAATTAAAATTAATATTTGACAAACTGGAATATTAGTTTTTAAATTTAAAACAGACGATAATTAAAATTAGAAACAAGCAAAGAAACAGTGAAAAAAATCGTTTGTATTAATATTATAAGAAGCAAGTAATTATGAGAACATTAATTATTATCAAAATAAATATTTTATGAATTAAAATGTCTTTTATCTAATGATAATCAGGAAAAAAAAGGCATTAATGCCAGTTTACTCTTTAAGACTCACACATACAATACTCGCAAAAATTTCAACCTATAATAAAATTTTGAACTATGATTTGTGTTAAAATAATATAATGCCCAGATCTTTCCTGTAAAAAATTTTTAAGAATAAAAAAAAAATTCCTATTTAATTTTTGTACAAATTTGTTTTAAACTTCATAATCTTTTTCTTAAATATGTTCAGAAAAAAAATTATCTATGTAGACTGTGTTTTTGTTCTAACATTATTATTCAAGGAAAAAATTTTCTTGTCTTGAGGGTGTAGATATTATCAGTACTTTGATGATGATTACATAATATTTAAATATTTAAATGCACTCGAAACACACATTTCTATTCTTAAATATTAATTCCCAACCTCTTCCCAAAGGGACTACCTGGACCACGGGGTTATCAAGGTCCTCCCGGACCACCCGGAGCGAAAGGAGATAAAGTAAGTTTTAAGGAAGATTGATTTGTGAAACAGTTTCGTGTATTGAACTTTATTTTAATTTTAGTATTATTCTAAATTTTTTTTCATCTTGTTTCTCAACAGGGTGACCAAGGCAGAGATGGTATAAGTGGATTAGATGGTGCTATGGGCCCTCCAGGTCACATATTTATGATACCAGTGAGTATATAAATAAGTGTCCCAATACCTTAGTTTCAATCTGTCCGACAATGACATGAATGTGTCGAAAATATTCATCAAACTGATGTAAACATAAGTAGAAATTGAAATGTAATTCGAAAAGAAAGTTTTGCTTTATTTTAATAAATGTATTAAATTATGAATTTTTGATCCTTTATGAATCTTTGAATTAAACGAGGTAAAAAAAACAGTAAAGTATGCGAGTGTCAAAGAGATGTGCTGGAAACGACTCTAATATTTTAACAAAATGTTTAAAGATTTGAATATTTCATTTCTTGAATTCTTTTATAAGATATTCAAATTTCAAAGTATCATTAAATTTTTTTTGTAAGAATTCTTTTTATCTAGTTTTGCTGCTAATTTTGTATTTGATCGCTTGAAAAAAATTGCATTATCAATAACCTTGTAGAATCTTTCTCAGTTTCGTTCCCTTCTCTTTCGAGGAATTCTTTAAAAAATTGTTGCTAAAATAACAGAAAACTTCCCAAGATTTGCTTAAGGTTGTATTATTCTTTTATAATCAATCCTTTGTTTATTGCATAAAAATTGAAATGTAAAAACGTTTCATTCTTTTAATTTTTTTGTATTTTTAAAAATTTAGTACCAGCCTCAGGGAGACAACAAAGGACCAGACGCAGCGGAACCTTTGAGGCAAATGCTCAGTCAACACATGGTAAGTCTTTTAATATTTATTTAATATTCTTCCAAATACCATTTAAAATGTATTAAAAATAATATTATAGCTATAAAAAACCCAATCAAAATGTTTCCAAAATTTATTCTTAAGGCACTCATTTTTTTATATTAAAACATATTAAATTTATTATTATTTAAAGTAAGCAGTTTACTGTATCATCAAGAGTTTTTGTGTTGTTTTTTTACCAAATAAAATAATACAAAAAATTATCAATATTGTATAAACGTATTTTATATTGCAAGTTGTTTATTTTGAGCTGATCTGTCTTGTATTTTATTTAATTACTACGACTTAACTAAATAAAATGTTTATTTATTTTGCATATTTATGTAAAAAGAATAACATATTTTGATTAATCAATCTCTTGTATGTCCCCATTTTTTTTAGTTAGCAATGCGAGGAGCAATAGGCCCGGGGGAACTGGATTACCTGGACCTGTGGTAAGTCAAGAGCGGCATTTAACATAATTTAGAAAAATGTTAGGGGAGAAAACGATAAAAATGATACTGTTGGGTTAATTGGACTTTGGTGATAACTCGTCAAATGTTACTAACAATCGAAGAAGAAATAGTTACTGCTTTTCCTCTTTTTCCCCAAAAAGGAAATTTCAAAAAAAAATATATTATTTGACAGCCATTTTTTCTCTGTGTGTTGTCGCCTTACTTGACAATATTTGCGCCCAATCAAAAAAGAAAAAAGTGTTTTGACCTAGTTTGATTGGAAAAAAGTTTTATTTCAAAATTGCTTTGGTTATTAAAAAAATTTTTCTGAAAGTTTTAGATTTTCCCACAGAAATGTCCACCGTTTTTTTTGAAGCCAGATTAGCCCATTTGGCATATTTCTTATAAGACATTTTCATCTCAAAACGTTTAGGTACTTACATATCATCGCAACAATCGCCAACGTTCAAGATAACTCCCCGTGGCAAGCCAATTTCGCAAGTTGTAAACGCGAATTGGAATCATGTTGTCCCCAAAGGTTGGATAATACGAAAAGCACCAACGTTTTTCATCACCTTTTATATAACTTAATTTACAAATTAAAACTAATGACGTATAACTCCGAATGTCGTCCGAAAAAAAAAGAATACAAATAAAAAAGTTTAAATTTTTTTAAAAATCACCAAATTTTTTTTAAAAATCTGACTTTTTAAATTTAAATTTTTTTGAGAAAAAAATTTTTTTTGAACCAAAGTAGAATATGAATTTTTGAATATCCCTGCAGCGCAATGGATAGCGCGTTGGATTTCTAATCCGAAGGTCGTGGGTTCGAATCTTATCTGGGGATGAACTAATTTCTGAGAATATAATTTCTTTAATCTAAATGATGCTAACGAGAAAGCCTGCGTAATTTTTTGAAGCGTACGTAGCAATAGTAAGGACGCAAATTACGCCCCAATGTCAAGTTTAACATTAAACCAACGTGAATTTTTTGTCGATTTGCTTTGAATGCGAACGACTTCGCCCCAAAATTTGTGAAGCCCCGGATTTGTATCGGAACAAAACCCCCGATCTGTTGTTAGTTCAAGAAACGAAACTACAACCCGGTCTAGATCCACTTATTGGAATTTTTGTCTTCATAAAGAGCAGAAAAATATTTTCCACGTACTCGAACAGATGGAGGTACTTTATTTACTGCAAAATAATTACGATCATAAAAAAGTTCCATTACCGACTTTGCAGTTTTTGGATGCAATCGAAATTAAATTTAAAAATTTTTCCCTATCCGAATTGTTTCAGCGTGCGCTCGAAACACCCCAAAAAAATTTAAAAAAAATTTCCCCTGTGATAAAGTTTTTCCCAAAATTTTAATTCTGGCCAAAATATTATCAGCGGGAACTTAATCCCGCGCGTGGTGAGTAACGCTGATCAAATGCATTTGGCATGCTCTTCGCAAAATTTTTAAATTTAAAACCGAATGGAGGATTGTGCACCGCACACCCTACACATATCAACGCTACTCTGGCCCCCAAAGAAGAGATTCTATTATTGATCTAGCAGTTTTTAAAAAAATCCCCCCCTTTTTAATCATGATATTAGAGTTATAGGATTTGAATCAGATCATCTAGGTCCCCTTTTATTAAAACGGTCTTCTAATCAAAATTCCCGGATCAACTCTCCACCAAGGGGGAGAACTTCAAATTTTTTTTTAAATAACAAACCACTACCCACCTCCTTCCTCCAGCTGACGACCTCGAAATTAAATTAGAAGGTTTGAAAAAATATTCTGAAGCTCTTATAGAAACTTCAAAACCAAAATTTAAAAAACCCCCCTTTAAAAAACTCCCTCCAAAATTAAAGTTAAATTGCCACAGAAATGTGCCCGGGAAAAATTTTGGGAACACAAAATATCCTGCAGGAAATTTAATTCCGAACACCAGTCGTGAGGTTACGAAAAATTAGACACTTTTCCCAATTCGTTGGGAATCTCACATAGGGCACTTACGCCGGAGACAGGACTCTTTGGAGGAAAACCTCCCATTCAAAAAAAAAAATGCCTCAAAACATTCCCCCCCAAAGGGCGCACTTGGCAGTGTAGCAAATCACCCTGAGAAGGCGGAAGTGATTGCCGACAGCCTTCAAAAACAGTTTGAATAACACTGAAGCTGAAAACGAATGTTTTTCAGCTCATACAAAAGGAAATTAAAAAAATTCCCGGGCGCTCCTACCTGTCAACCCGAAAAAAAACGCCAGGGGAAATACAGGAATATATTGAAAAGCTTAAGATCAATAAATTTCCTGGGTTGGGGTTTAATTAAAATCAAATCCTTAAAAAACTCCCCCAAATTGTTCTTTTTATTGCTGCTGTTCAATCTATTAATAAAACTTCTTTCCCTTTAAAAATTGGGAAAACTGCCGTGGTGATCCCCATACAAAACCCAAATTTTGATGTACTCAACCTCAAAAATTCCCTTCAATCTCGCTACTCAGTAATTGAGCAAAGCGTACGAATTTGTTTTTTTGAACAGCTTCGCATAGCCAGGAATTTATTATTCCTAATACATGGTTTGTTACACAGTGCTCCAGCAACCCAGTTTTAAGAGGTACGAGCTGATTCATCACGGCCAAAATAACCAGGCCACGGTATTTTTGTGGGCATAGCCAAAATTTTACAAAATTTGGCATGATGGCTTGCTATCCAAAATGATGGGCGGGTTTGGGGCCAACTCATCAAAAATACACCCCCACCAAACCCCCGAAATTTTTGGGGAAGAGTTGAAAAAAAGCCTCCACCCCCCCAATTCTCAGTGGGGGACCAAAGGGTCTTTTTTTAGGCCCAAGCTCTTTTAATCACACATCAACGACATCCCCCCGGCTGCCGAAAAGTCCACGGGTGTATGGGACGACACTGCCATTTTACCCAAAACATTTTAATCATAATATCATTGAGCGGCTTCAAAATTATGTCATTCGACTCGAAACCTGGCTTAACGACTGGAAAATAAAGGTTAATCATCAAAAAGGGATGCCCCCCTTTTCGAGAAAGCGGGGACGGAAACCCCCGCATGTCAAATTTTTTAAACAGCCTGTCCCCGGGGTTTCTGAATATAAGTACCTAGGTTTAATACTTGACACTAAATTAAACTTCGCAAAAACACCCGTTCCGCCCACAAAAAGGCGGTGGAATGAGAAGCACCTAAATCGCGATTTCTCCCCCAAAAGCACAAGCTCGTATTAAGGGGCGGGTTTTATTATACAAAAAAACCACTTTTTCACCCCATCATGTTGTACTCTTTTTTCCCATCTGGGGAGGGGGGGCAGTAACTCACCGAAAAGAGAACTTTTCAAAAATTCAATCGTGGGGGAAACGCACCCTTTGGTTTTTCAGGGAAAAAAGTCTTTCATAAAGATCTTAATGTTTCCCCCGCTTCTTTATTTCATCAAAAAAAAACAGAAAATTTCTTCAACCGGTTTCCAAGATTTCAAATGAATCTATCAGGGAAATCCCGGCTTACAACCCCATTCCTAGCTCTTCTAAGAGACCTAGAGCAGTTTTTAAACCCCCGTATCAACACTTTCCCCCCTCTGAAAAAGGATGAGAATGTCTTGCTACGAATTAAAAAATTATGAGCTTTTTTTATTACACTAGTTGTCTTTTCAAGACTTCACCATTCTAATTATTTTCCCTGCGCCATGCAAGTTTTTAACGCTTTTGTGTGGCAACCTCACCCTCATGATCTTATTTTAAACTCCACCTTTTTTTTACCCTTTCCGTTTATTTTAAAAATTCCTTTCAAAACCGCACGCAGTTTCTTAGAGGTAAGAAAGGGCTTAAAAAAATTATTTCTTTTAAACCTTGTTATTAAAGAAATATATCCCTTTCTCCTCGTTCCGTCAAGATGCAGCAGACGGTTAAAAAGACGGGCTTTGCTGTCATGGAGATGTGACGTCATTTTTCTTCTTTTTCCCTTTGAAGCAACAGAAACTAAATCAACTGGGAGAGTGGTTTCCACCCACCACTCCACCAGCGTTATTGCGCTGCATTTAATGTGGACTGCTTTTTATTTTTATATGTAACTTCAACAAATTGTTCTCTGTTCAATTTATTATGATGAGTGGATAATAGGGCTATCTCTAAGGTTCCACGTAAACGTATAAACGTTACCGTTTTTATGAATTTTTGATACTTATGTATTATACCGTCAACCAATTTCTTCAAATCAAAAGACGTCGCCAAATACCATGAAATACCAACGTGTGAACACTATTAATAACAATGGCAGCATTTGACGACTTTTTTGTAATTGACGATGTCGTTTGGCTTGGGGAAATTGGTCGACGGTATAATACGTAAGTATCGAATTTTCTCAAGAATTATTTCTTAAAATAATTCGGAAAAAGCCATCGGTTTTTTAAGTCAGAAATTTAGTTTTCCCGAATTTGGATATGTAGGAAAATTAACTGTATTTTTAGCTGCAATTGGAAATATTTTGAAAAAAAAAAATTACCTCTACGCAGATTTTAATATTTTTTTTGTTCCGAAAAGAAAGAAAATAAACCTTTTATTATTTCTATTCGATTCGCGGAGGTTTCTATGGTAATATTTCTTTGCAAAAGGGCAAATTGGGAATTTATTGGTTATTGGGATCATGAGGACAACACGGTAACACGTGAAAAAATACACGCCAAATTCTGTCCCATCATCGTATTTGTAGTAATAGAATCTTATAGGATAATATCGCCAAAGTTCATTTTGCAATCCATGGTCCATACAGCAGATGAGTAC
Source organism: Trichonephila inaurata madagascariensis (assembly GCA_019973955.1). Lineage (NCBI taxonomy): Eukaryota > Metazoa > Arthropoda > Arachnida > Araneae > Nephilidae > Trichonephila > Trichonephila inaurata. The sequence goes on from BMAV01020717.1 coordinate 50,712, forward strand.
CGAATATTGTCATATCCACTGCTGTAAAACATTTTTCAGTGCTTAGCTTAATGAAAATGTACGTAATTTTATGATTATTTTGATACATAGATTTGTGAAAAATGACAGTTGTTAAACCAGAACTTTGAAAAAGTTTTATTTCTTAAAAATATACATAGATATATCAGTTTCACACAAATTCAGTGAAAATCAGATTTTACTTCTGATGGGTTCTTTTTCGTCAAATAATAATGCTAAAATCGTTAAGACTTTTCTCATTAAATTTCACCAAGATAGGAACTAATTTGATATCGGTCAGCAACAGATTTTTCCCTCTAAATAGCTGTAAATTTTAAACAAGCTGGGGATGTAACATTGCAATACGATAGCATGATACTTGCCCCCAAGATGTATTTGGCGCAATTTCAAAATTTTACCAAAAAAAACGTAATGGACCAATATCAAATTAGTTCTCGAACTAGAACATGCTATATTAAGCACAGATGGGTAAGATCCTAGTTGAACCCCATGATCTGACGCAAATTAAGCACCAATTTTAAGGTTTTAGCTCGAAATTAACAACTCTTAGAAGGTGTATGCTTAGGATTTAGCGCAAGTTGGCCTTTAAGAAAACGCAGTGCTTCCTTCAGCGCCATTTAGCGAAAATGTTAGACTTAACTAGAGGGTTCAACTAGAACTCTATTCTCCTAAAAGTTATATTCCCTCCTTAATGACTATTTTAAAGGGTTTTGACTGAGATTTTCATACATTTCTGAATTTGAAAAATTATTCTCCAAGAAAAAAAAAATTGTTGAAAATTGTTCTGAATAAATCCTGATTAATGGAATGAATGTCTGAATACTCGAAATGCTTTTGCACATTTTGGTCTCGGACAGAGAAGTAGTAAAATATTGTTGATTTCATTACAATTCTCATGAAATGAGCATTACAACTCTTCTTTCGGGGACGTTTTTTGAGCTTCTGCATATATCTTTTCAACAAATTCCTTCTTTTCAATACAACCCTCACAAGTTAGATATAAATCATTCAATAATCTTTTCAACTCACCGATGGACTGTTTCATTAGCACTTCTTTGGATGAAACATCTATCTTCTTTTTGTATCTGAGTTGACAAATTTGTTCATCTCTTCGTCCTAAATTGTAACAAATTTTTTCAATCGGTAATCTCCAGCTTAAAGGTTTCGATATATCAGACAGAGTTCTCGTTGCTGAATCCACCAATCCTCCGAGGTAATAACAGAATCTTCTCTCACGAGATTCTTCTGTTGATTCGCAGAAGTCCATGAATTTCGCTTCGATTTTGCTCGTCTGTGTAATCTCATCGTTTGATAAAGTGGCCGAGAAACGCTTCAATGTCCCAATGCAGACTTCGCATTTTTCTTTTTTCGAACCTTCCGACGCATTGAAAAGAAGAAACATCAAATAAGAAAGTTTTAGAAGCATTTTAGTAATGGTGATCTTTCAAAAAGTTTTATTTTCTTACCATTAAGCTGGTTGAACAGAAAGCTAAAAAAATAACCAATTGAAAATTATCGAAGCACACAGTAAATTAAATATTCTCTCGTGACAGAAATTAAAATCATTGCCATCCGATTAAAATACGTGTACAAATCTGAATATAAAAACTATTCAAAAATTAAACGAAAAAGATGACTATTTTTAAATCTGAAACACAAGACCAATATAAGCTAGTAAATCCTAATATCGTGTTTTGAAATTTTTTTACCAAAATGTTTGTAGTCATTTTTTAATCCAATTATCTAACTTAGAAATTTTCTGATTTCTCCTTTCATGTAAATTAACAAAAACTTTAGTGTTTTAAATGCTTTTTGATAGACATTTATTGCTTGAAAGTTTGCTATATTCTGTTATTACCACTAATTTTTGGCTGTTATCATTAGCCTAAACTGTAGTTTCAACAAATATTGTGTGTGTGAGTTTATTTTTTTCCTAGAAAAATTTCTTGGGCTATTATAGTTATTTCTACTTATTTTTAATTTATAATTTCCTTAGGTGATGTGAGTTTAAATGTGTTTTGAGTCAAAATATATAAAACTAGGAAATGTACATTAATTAGTAAAATTTTTTTAAAAAGGGTTATGCAATTTTAAGATATATCGAATTATTCACTTTCTAAAAACCTACTTTGAAAACAAAACTACAAATACAGCTGTAAAATAAACTAAAAAGGAAAAATTTCAAAAATTAAAAAATCTTAAGATCAATTTCAGTTTTTATACATCTTTTTTTTTTAAAAATCTCATTTTCATTAAGCAAAGAAATACTCATGTAACGGATCCAACAATGTCCCCTAGTGAACTCAGAGACAGAGACTCTAAGTGGTGAAAATGTATTATTTATTTTTATTTTAATTACATGTTACAAACTTTAAATTTCAGATGGCAATGTTAATAATAAAATTGTATTATTACTTTTCAATTACTATTAGTATTTTGCGAATGTCACAACACCGTTTTTTTGTTCGGTTGTTTATGTTTAGAATAAATGTTAGAATAAAGTTCTTTTTTGATCAGTGATCTCGAAAAGATTTATCCCTTTTATTTCAAATTGCTAGCCACCGTAGCACGAGTTTTAATTAAAACTACTTCGATTTAGAAGTGGGGAAAAAATGATTTGGTGTCCTTATAATATTTTTGAAAGCTAAGAAAATTAGTTTAGATTTTCTTTGGAAGCCTTAACACTAAGTCTAATCCTAATCCAAGGGCTTGCAGCATTTAGGCTGTTTTGTTGTTGTGTTGTGACTAATGCCACCTGCTTGACGAAGTCAGATCGAGACCCGCGAAATTCATCGCGGCTAAGGGCAAGAATTTTTACGCCTGTCGTTAACCTTAGCTTTGAGCACCATGCAGGTGACAGTACGATTTTGCTCGGTTCCACCCCAATTTAGAGGGAGAAAACCCTGCGGGTGGCCAAGGGCCTCCCACCTCACTTCCCCTTCCACCAACCACACGAGAGGACTTGCGGCTCGATGACTATTTAGAGTACCCCCATGTCGCAAAGACACTATACATTTACAAACATCCATGTCTTCTCCGGGATTCGAATCCAGTCCCTACGGCACCGCAGTCAGCGTCGCTAACCACTATACCGGTTGGGCGACAGGCTGTTTTGTAATAGTCATGTAACAGGATGCCTATTCCTTTTCGTATCTTTTCTGTGCTGTGATGCCTGTAAATAAATATTAATGCATACTAGCAAACCGCGTCATCACTGATCCACTCTTTAAAATTTATTCTTCTTTATTATAATAAAAGTACCGTTATATATTATGATATACACACACTGCCAATTAATTAGAAATTTTTAAGATTTGCATTTGAATGCGTGTTAGAGATGAAGTATGCAAATTTTTTATGACGTGGGTTACACGTGGTTAGAATGCTAGTATAAGTAAGGTGTAAGGGGGCTTTTCACAATCAATGCAATAAAATAGAAAAACGACGGATCTTTCACCATCAGGACGATTCTAGGGTGTCGGCCGCCCATTTTCAAAGACCTAATGGTCCCCCTTCCAGAGGATTCTTCATATTTTGACTAATACTTATCGTTAACGTTATAAACTTATCTACCTGTTTGGAGTAGAATATTAATAAAAATGCAAATACACAAAAATCACTTCGTTCCTCTAATTTTGTTTTCCTAAAAGTAAAAGTACTATTAAATTGAAAATTTTAATTTTCCCAAATCCATATTGAATTTAAACACTCCTGTGTATTAAGTAATATTAAGCATATTAAATATTTTCACGAAGTAACTTTCCAAAACTCGTTTTTGAGATGCCTTTGCATCAATCCACAGTGAGCCTCCTATAAGCAAGAACGCCTTTTTATAGCGGCATTGCCGGATCTGCCACGAATATTGCTATGAAATGAAAGATGTGTGGAAAGATAAAAGACATTAATGTACAATGAATCAACACACTGTGCACTAACGATGTATTGTTCTTAAACTTTGCTATACTATCGGAAAATCGGGTCTTATTATGATTTTACAATAATACTTAAAATTCAGCCTATTTATTCAAATCATTACGTTTTATTTTGAGAAATTCATAAAAAAATTTGCTTGAGTGATAGAACCATATGTGGGCTGCGGCCTCCGTGATTTGGTTTCCCGCGTGCGGTGCACGCGCTGCTAGGATCGGCCTTGTTCACCATTTGAAAAAGGGCTAACTGTTGGTGCTTGTTTAGCAGGGGCCTCGATTTCGAAGACAAATTTCATTGGGTTTTCAAAAGCAGCTACGAGTATATCAAATATTTCCATAAGTTGGAATCAGAACTCACGGTCCTTCTGTAGAAGATGTATCTGCAGTTCGAGCGCAGTTTTCCAAGAGGGTGATCAACGTCGTCTACAACGAATTGCACAGCAGAACAGGAACTCTACTGTGCTTCAACTGAGTAAACCAAGGCTTTTTCCAACAGATTTCAGATCGAGCCATACGCAAAACATTGCAGAGGATAAGAATGCATAGTCGGATGCTTGGGAGAAAACCACTCATTTCTGCCCTAAATGAAGACATTCGCTTACAGTGGTGTTGAGAAAGAAGACACTTGACATATGAAAAGTAGAAACGGATAGTGTGGTCGGATGAATTACGCCACACCTTATTTGGCATTGATGGAATTCGTGGAATTTGGTGAGGACCCCTTGAAGCCATAAATCCACCTTGCCTTACTCACTCTGTGCAAGGATCTGTAAAGTATCATGTTATATGGGGCACGCTCTGCTGGCATGGGTGCCCTGGTGTTTTTAGGGGGTAAACAAACAGACAGATATACTAGCAGATCAAGTGCACCCTGCAATGTTGCATTTTCAATCAGACGGTGACGGATACTCCATGGACGATAATGAACTACATTAATGTCAAAAGTGTTCAAAATTGGTTCGCTGAATATCAATCCGACTTCTAACACCTTCCCTGGCCACCACAGAGCCCTAATCTTAACCCAATAGAAAATGCATGGGATATGGTAGAATGACACATCTGACACAGCACTCTATTCTTCCATCTAATTTATGAGATCTAAAAAGCTGCATAGCCAATGCATGGTATCCAGAAGCATGTAAACTCGATGCCACAGCGAATCAGAGCAGTTATTCATGCAAAAGGTGGTATAATAAAATATTGATTTGAATTTCCAATTCATTGGCCAATGTGTGTATTATACGCAATAGAAACAACAGAAAAACATTTTTGGGAAAAATTTTTGAGAAAAAAAGGGTTTTTGGGAAAAATATTTTTTTTAAAAATTTTTAGAGAGAGGAATTATATAGAGATATAAAGTTCTCTCTCTCTCTCTCTCTCTCTCTTAATTTTTCATAAGTAGTTGAAAGACAGATTTTTTTTCTAGTGGTTAAAAATCTATGTGAATTAATATTTCATAATAGTAACTAAAAATCTCTATAAATAGAATGCATTTTATTACAGTTTCTTAGAACTTTATCTCTTCTCTAATAATCTTATCCGTTCCTTATCAAAACGATAAAAGATAAAGATATGATTGTGATGTTTATTAATGTTTATTTTAAATGCAGTAAAACCTGTTTTTTTTGGGAGTGGTCCGCATAAAAGTTTCCAAAAGTATTCGAAATTTCAAAATACTTATATATAACAACAACTTTGTCGACATACTACAGAAATTTTTTTTTTTCGGTGGAGAGGGACCGCATAAAAAGTCTAAAAAAAATTCAGTTATTTTCGAAATTTATGAGGAAGTACTTCCCAAAATAAATATTAAATTAAAATTGAAAACAACTCATTATATGCATGAAATAGTTTTAAAATGCACATATATAATTTACTACTACTTGTAATAATCCAAAGCGCGCATCTTTCTGTGATGAATTAGTTCAAAATCGCTTTCGTCACTCGAAGATACAATTTTAATTGATTTATTTTTGTTGGCATCATAAAGTAAGAGAAGTTTTTGCGACGCATGCCGATTGGTCAGTTCTTTGGAATATCACGATAAAGATATGCATGATGGGCTTTTTTTGGAATTTCCTCCTTTGGGAATTGGTAACTTTTTTTGAAAATTTTTTTCAATTTGTTGGGCCTGAATCGGCATATTTTTTTTATACGATCTCAAAGAATCCGGTTCTTCTTGTCCGTCTTCAAAATTATTGATAATGTCACTGTCATTGAAAGTTTAGTCTTCAATTAAACTCTTGCTGCTAGCGCGTTGAGAAAAAGCAAATAAACGTGCTTGGTCGGGAGACTATTTATAACAAATGAACAGAGCTTTTTGAAGTGTATGTATGTACATAGATAAAAAAACATTACAGTGGTGCCAAAGCCGTTCAAATTCATGCACCGCATAAGAAAAATCACAGAAAACAAATAGCACAAAAATAAAATCACATAAAAAAAGACCGCACAAAAGCAGGTTCTACTTTTTATCATTTTTGGCAGAGTTTTTTATTCCAATTTTTCAATTTCTACAATTAGTTCACACTCTCTATATATTTATTTATCTTCGTGGAATTTTCAATCGTTCATAAAATATATTTTCAAGGGCTCAATTGAGCTGAAATTTTATATACATGATTATTTTGGATTCAATACGTAATTTAATTTTAATTAATAAAAAATAATTGATTAAAACTAATTATTCAAAAAAATTTCAAATACAGCCTCTTCATGTTTTGGTAACTTAGCGACCATTTTGGCGACTTGTGTAAAAATTGAAAGGTTTTCCTCACATTTTAAAGGGTCATTTGAGCAAATTTTCTATACACTTTGTTTGGGGGTAAAATGATAATTCAATTAAAATTAATTAATATTAATTGACTGAAATAATCATTTAAAGAGTTACAGATACACCCCCGGGTTTCATTTTACGACTTGGGTCAACACCAAAAAGTTTTTTTTTTCTCACGTTTTAAACATTCATTTGATCTGTTTTTTATACCCCGTTGCTTTGGATGACAATACGATACTTAAATGATAAGTAATAAAAATTAATTACCACATAATGTTGTGATTCTGTCCTATGTATATACCTATTTATTTTAATTGAAACTATTTTATAAAAAGTAGCCAAAATAAAATTCTTCTTTGTTGATCTAAGTAGGAATTGAATTAAATTTTTTTTATATTACTTGTTATTAAATTCTTAATCTCTTTAAAAATCCAACAAAATATGAATTTATTATTTAATTTTATCTAAGAATATTATGTTATATCATCTTTCTTATTAACAGGGCCCACCTGGATTCCAAGGAACGAAAGGAGAACCTGGAGAAGCTGGCGAAGAGGTACGAATTTTTTTCAAACAGTATCTTTTTTATTTTTTGTACAAAAAAGTACAATTAGGCCCTACATTTCACAGAAATATATATATCTTAATATTATTATAATATATTATGGAAGCTTTTGCTGTTTACCCAGATTCTTACTTCTATGTTTCAATGCATTCCAGCGCGCTACCAACTTTTTCTGCTGTTAACATTATATATATATATTATATATATATATGTATATATATATATATATTACATTATATATATAGGATACCTATATTTTATTAAATTATTCGATCGATCAAAGCATGATACCTATAAATACAATACAAATTTATATTGTTATAAAATTCCCCCCTTTGATCTATTTCTGTTTTTCACCAATAGGGACCCAGGGGTTGAGAGGCATGATGGGTCATCCAGGTAGAGCTGGTCGAAGGGTAAGTTGAGTAAGTAGACATCTATTTAAAATAAGAAAAGTAATACCATTTTCATATTTATTTAATAGAGCATAACGAAGTATTTTGTTTTTGTTATGAAAATTTTCATTACTGTAGATAAACTGTAATATAACGTGTGCTTCATTTTTAAGGGACCCAGTGGAAGAGATGGAACTCGAGGACCCCATGGACCCATTGGAGCTAAGGTAAAGAAAAAATGTAAATTGTATAAATAACGATCTAATTAGAGTGTATTGTAATGGGAGTGAATTATTTAAGTTATTTATGATATTCTACTGTTTTGATATATAAAAAAATATATAAATATATATATATAGTTAGACCTCTATTTAACGAAGTCACAAAATCCCGAAAATAAGTTCGTTATATGGAAAACTCGTTACACAGATGTTTATTTTTCAATATACTTTATGAATCGCATAAAAAAAATTTAAATCCATTAACACTATATATTAAAAAAGGTAATTATTCCTACCTTTTTGTATATTAATATCTATTTTATATATTTTACGAATGAAAAAAAAGAATTTGAGAAAAATGTACAGTATTTTCAACAGTAAAAAATAATTTTATTTTTAAAATTAGTGAATTTTAAGAATATTTTCTGATTTAAAGCATACAAGCAATTTTAAACATACATTATTTTATAACTAGAAGTTCTAAACATATAATACCGCATGCATCCTTAAATTTATTTCTCATAAAATCTGCTAATTTTGTTTGAGTTTTTGTTTTAAAAAAAAATGCTTTTGCTTCATAAAACGTCTTTGCGAGGCACCAAAAATCCCTCAGGTGTATTTTTCTGTGTCTTTTCTTAAATTCTTCTAGCCATCCATTGCCGTTTAGAAATTGGTCGTATCCCAATGCCTTCGCAAATTGAAAAGCTTTCTCTATTACGAAAGGTTCAGAGATCGGAACAATTTATCTCGCATTGTGTACATCCACTTCAAAACTGAACTGTCGACACTTCATAGATTCATGTTCTTAAACGTTTTGAACAAGAATTCGATGAATCATAATTTTTTAACTTATCTCAATTTTTTATATAATAGTTAATAATATAATAGTTAATAAGCTGTTTGGAGGAATACCAAATTTTAAAGCAATATCCTTTTTCTTGACACCTTTTATCCAGTTTCTGAAGAATTAAATTTTGTTGTTTGATGCTCAAGCACTTACGTTTTGGCATTTTCGAGCTGCAAGGTATGAAATTACCAGTACAACTGATCAACTCTACAAATGAACGGAGACTAGACTAAGGACACGGGGACACGAGACAATTCCACTGAGAGTGAAAGGGGACTTCGAAGATGTTTCTAGTGAACTAGACAATGGAGGTTAAAGGTTGCACTTTTTGGATGAAACGCCTAGAATTCTGTTGCTCTAGGCGAGTTAGGCACCTAATAAAACCAGTTCAAACGATTTAAAACCAGTTCAGTTATGACCACCATAAAATGTGCTAAAAGAGAAAATAACTTGAAATGTCCAAAAATACTTTAAAAACAGGGAGAAAAAAAAATTGAATCCCAAGAAAAAAATTTCGTTACATAGAAAATGCACTTCGCTATTAGGAGGTCATTTTACGAAGAAAATCATGAAATGTTCTTGGTTCCAGGAAAAAGTCCGCTACACAGAAAAATTCTCAATATAGAGAGGTTCGACTGTATTAATATTTTTTAATGTATTAGTATCATGTTAATACAGCATATATAAAGACGATTAAGTATATAATTCGTTATTTCAACTGTTTCGTAGCATTAAAAAACATATATATATATTGTAATTATTAATAGTTATAATAATTTATTTAATTATAAATTTTAAATCAATCCACATATTTAAATTAATCATCGCTACTACAGATATTAATGTTTTCTCATTACTGAATATTAATGTTGTTTTAGAAAATATTTATTTAAAAAATTAGAAGCATTGTTTTGAATATTCTGAAGCTGTGCATCTCGTATTACAATTATTGATTATACTATTTTTAGGGTGATGTAGGGTTACCAGGAATGCCCGGGTTGCCAGGAGAGAAAGGAGATCGAGTAAGAAAGCAATTTTTAAATCAAAGTTATTATTATTTGAATAATTGTTTGTGGATCTTTTTTATGAAACCATATATCATATTTTCAGACGTTATGCTTTTAAATATTACCTTATGATACGATATGGTTATTAATAAAAATAATACAAAACAAATAAGAAACCAATATGTAAATATTATAGCACAAAAATGATATATTGTGAAATTATTTTAATAATTAATTAGTATTTACTTTTAGAAGTGCATTACTACACTGATAAATGTGAATTTAGATCTTAAAATAATTTAACAATCAATTTAAAGCTTTCGACAGTCGATTATTTTAGTAATTTAGTATGAAGTAAAATGTTTCTTTTTAATTGAAATGTGTACAAGCAACAAAATCATTTAATACCTCCTTTGTTTTGAGTAAAATGATTATTTTAATTGTTTAAATCAATATTCATAACAAAAGAATGACCATTTTCCTGTTATCTTACATTTTTAATCTTTTACTTATTTATCCGTGGATCCCTGCCCATGTTGCCATCGAAGGAAACGAGATGGCCGATTCTCTTGCCAATGAAGCCAGAACACTTGAGCCCGTAACTTCATCTACTTCGGTCTTTGATGTCAACGCAGTCGCAAACTAAAAGCTCTGCTCAAACCCAAGACAAAAATTATCGCTGCGAGAATTAAATTATAGCCGAGAAATTACGACAACAATAACTAGACTGACAAAGCATTTTAAGGACATGAAGATTCTGCCGGATGGTTCCAGATCATATGTGGAACGCAGACACTGCCCAGCCACGCAACTGGATCCCAAACACCTTTTTAGCTGTCCTTCAATTGTTAGTGCCTTTTCTAAAATATACAATGACTGCAGCCTGGACATTCTATACTCTGATCATGCCATGGATGTTGCCACGGCAGTGATTCCACCTTTGGCAACATTTGACTATATCCTTATGTTTCATTACTACAATCTCTGCACTTTGTCATACACGACAACAGCAACAACTTATTTATCTTTCTTTTACAAATGCCACACACTACAATAGCACCTATGCCCTTAGTGCATGAGTTCTCCAATATTTTTCGACAATTGAATTAAGGCTAATTTATGCAGGGAACACGACCAAATGTTCAGCGGCCGTAGGCTGACCAGAGTCACACAGAGTACAGTCCGGTGAGTTGGCGATACCAATTCTGTAGAGATGTGATCGCAGACAGTCATGGCCTGTCAAAAGTCTAAAATGAGCTACAGCAGCTTTTCTAGGAGCCCCAGGAAACGGTCCTTGTTCAAGATTGCCCAGTTCTTGTCTTTCGACAACTTCGCAACTTCCATTTTAAAGTTATTCCTAAAGGCCATATTATAGAAAAAAGCCTTAAGGAATGAAAGGTTGAAATCCTCGCGGTTTTTGGATCACAAAGGACTCCTTTCTTAGCAAGAAAGTCAGCATGCTCATTCTCAGCTATGTCACAATGAGCTGGTATCCACTGAAAAGAAATTTTATGAAGGAACTTCTTTTAAGAATGATCTGCATTTTAAAATTTTTGTGAATTATTTTACTTATTTAAGTATTTTGACTTTTGCAGGGTTTTCCTGGAGCGCAAGGCGAACCGGGTCTCATCGGGCACGACGGACCTCAGGTAAGATTCATAAGACAGACTTAAAATAATAAAAAGGAATGAAATTTTTCAGGCTCTTTCTTTAAGGACTTTTATGTGTGGAATTGATTTTAATGATACGTATCTAAACGTATTTCAAAGATACACTTCTCTAAAAATTAAAAACTATAAAATTATTTATATTTATGTACACGATACACTGACCAAACATGGGATTGTTTAAGAGACAGAATTAGTGGCTCAACGTACACCCCCACAACCCCAGCATCGTGAGGGGGAAGGATTCTAGGGGGCTCAAAGCCTGACTGACGTCAAGTACAACTTCTTGCTAAGATGAGGCTTGAGGCCCAAAACTTGACTTTGCAGGGGGACCCTAATATTCTCCGTTACGCCACTGGACAGAATAAGCTTGTTTTTTCTCTGGCTCTCAAAGATTGTAAGGAAATAAGTTTCGTAAAAATTTTGATTTTCAATATTATGTTAAAAAACCATTTAATTTAAACCCCGAGAATGCATGTGTTCCTTCCAAGAATATCTAAATTCATAATCATAGTCAACTATATAATGACAATATTCATAATAATAATAATATAATTATAATTTGCTATAATAGATAATATTCACAATAAGTAATATATTCACAATAATAATCTATGTTTATTTTAACGTTTAAAACTCAGCAATAAAAAATTGGAAATTTTAGACAATCTTTTTCAAAATAATTTAGTTAAAGGGTTAATAACCATTGCCTATAAGAAATTATATGTTTTGTTTCTCTATGTATTCATGTATTCTCTCAAGAGATATATTACTTTTAAAATAAATTTAAACACAATAAATTTTTACCTAATACTTTTCTCTAAACATAAAACATTCTCCTCTACTTTTCAAGAAGTATATTCCATTAAAGAAATATTTTTAATGCAGTGTAGAAGTTCGATTACTAAGCAGGAATGTTAAAACATTTTTTCCATGTAGAAAGGAGTGACTATATTAAGCTATATATGCCTTCCGTATTCTTACTTATTTATTCCGTTTATTTTCGAAAAAAGTATTTTTCATAACAACTTACTTTCACCGAAGTTCATATTTGTGAAATATCAAAATTAAAAAATTGGGTTTTTGTCAATGCTATATCAAATTATAAGATATTCATTTTCAAATATTATCTCTTCACAAATGTTAATAAATAATTTTGTTTCAGGGTGAAGAGGGACAACCGGGACCCCCTGGACTTCCGGGAGACATGGTACGAGTGTTTTTTTTCTTTTAATTTCAACATTAAAGCCCGTTGAAAATGTATTTGTATTCAATATTTATATGCATTTATAAATAATATCCAACAAAATTTTATAACTGAGGAAATGGCGTTTGAGGAACAATTTTGTATACATTCAGTCTAAATCGATTTATCTAATCTAACCAGTGGCATATACAAACTTCTTTTTATAAGGAAAGCTTATTTAAGAAAGAAGCATCTGAGAGAGACGAAAGCTCCGAGTCTTAATCTTTAGGATAAAAATTAAAAATCCATTGGTTTATGGCTATGAATCTCCAATCTCCATCGTGTATGATAGTGAGCCTGACTTTACTTGCGTAAAACATACGAATAAATTTTGAAATAAATCTAGCAATCGCATAAAAAAATGCTAAGCAATTAGAATGATTTTTAACTCTAAAATAATTTTAATAATAATGCATTTAAATAAAAGTTATCTATTACAAATAATCTTGAAGATAAAATGAAATAAAAAGCATCATAAAATGTTTAATATATTTTCTGATCGACGAAGCAAAATTTCATTCCAAGCTGATGATGCAAATGAATACATCAAATGATAGTAAAAATACATGAAAAGGATCGAGAAAATTCTGAAAGTCTTACCAAAATAATGATAGCCCATTTTGATCTTTTGGAATAAATCAATTTATAGGAACGTCCATTGCCTGTAAGCCTAAGAGATATACTTATTTTTCTTATATACTTGCCCTTATATTCTTTTTAAGACTAAAGGGTAAGAGGGTTATCCCTCGATAAAACAATCATTTTAACCTTTGATGATAAATAACCTTAGTAACCATAAGAAATAGTAATAATGGAGTTGGGATGCAAGTTCGTGGTTTTTCTAAATGGGCCATATTTCATTTTCTGCAGAATTCCTTTTGTCTATCCTGTTACTAAGACTGGATAAACGTCTTATACTAGAACTGCATCTCAGAGGATGGATTTAATTGGTTTAAACTTCGGAAATTTGATAAGGTTCATGTTTATGACACATTTTCTTAGGAACTGAAGACAAATTCAGCAACATTTAATGTTTAACTGCATTTGTTATTTCCTGCAACAATTCTGTATCGATATGAAAATCTGATTTAAAAACCTTAATTCTCATTTTAAATCTTTCTTTAAATTCAAGATTCTTCCGTCACAAATTAAGTTAGGATTTTTCGATTCTTATTATTAATGGTATGTCAATTATGATAGAAATTTGAAAATTTGAATTATAAGAAGTTATTATGTTCGAAAGAGGGGTATAAAGGTAAAACAAAATTGGTGGATTATTTGAAAGGGAACAATTCTGATTCATTGAAAATAAAGCAAAATAATAGAGGATTTAAAAAAGAAAAACATAAAGGATTAAGGCATTCATTTTTCTTCTAGGGCCCTAGGGGATTCATTGGACCTCGTGGATTTCCAGGACTGCCAGGACCACCTGTAAGAGTGAAAACGTTAATCTTATAATTGTTACAGATTTTTCTGGATTTTCTTTCTGCTTTGATACGCATATATTTGTACTTTAATTTTGTTTTAAAATGTACTTTTATTGTATTTGTGGTTATGGTTATCAGTTATTTATTTTTGTTGAATTACTTATTTGCTTAAATTCATGTGACGCCATAATTCTTTCTAAATTACCCATTAGAGAAATGTTTTTAAATAATTTATACTCTATTATTTTTACAAATGGAAATACACATAAAGTAAACATATGCAATATTATCCATTTGTAAAAAATATTGTTTAAAAATTAATAATATTAAAGATACAACATTATGATGGGAAAGTTAATTTAAATTTACATCTATGTATATTTTTAGAATTTACTAATATATTTTAAATGAGCTGCGAATATATATTTTTTTACATAAAAATATAAGTAATGCTTTTATATAGGAAACATAATTGAAAAAAAAACTGAATGTTTTGAAAATTGCGTTAAATTTAATAGTTTAATTTTTTTCATAAAATTTTTCTACCACTAAGGAATATTTTTTGTCAAATATGTCTTGTTCAGAATCATTAGTAGCAGAATTAGTAGAATTGCTAATAACTGCTCAGATTAGCCAAGCCTAAGATTGACACTTCTTTTTATCAACTTTATTTGACTTATTCGATAATTAATAGTTTCTTGATTATAATCGTTTCTTCATATTCATTAATATAGAAGCCTGAAAAACTAATGCGGAATATATGAGGTTTTTATTTTGGTAGTATAACAGAGCTTAAATTCTCTTTATATTGTTTTCAAAATCATAAAGAAAAGGCATAAACAATTATACATAAAAATATGCACTGAAACCTAAAAATGTAAGCTAAATTTTAAATGTTCTCATTAATTGTTATTATTACATTGAAAAGATTTAGTTTAAGAAGTGATTTTTTTTATTTGTACTTATTTCAGGGAATACCTGGAGGAGAAGGTGCCGCTGGACCAAAAGGGAAAGAGGTAAAATAATCAATTAGCTTATTATTTCTTGTTCTCTTTGACCTCTGAGTGACTTTTAAATTCTCACTCATGAGAATTTATTGTAAGTTTTCTAATTTATTTATTTTCCGTAGGGTCCTCCTGGTCAACCTGGACAACCCGGTCAAAGTGGTGCAGCTGGGCCGATGGTATGTGTTCTTTACTTATTTAAGGCTGTCTTTGATTTCAAAGAGTTCGAAACAAACTCGGAACATATTTTCAGACAGTGGTCATTTACATTCGTAACTAGTAGTTCATGCATCAGCTTATTGTGTCTGAAAATATGCAAAAAAGTATGCAATTTATGTCTTTGATTTGGGTTAGACGGAGAAATGTGTAGCATTCATTTTACTTTAGAAAGAAAATACGGATCAGTTTAAACCAGTGGTGTACACAAGGGAGGGGGTCCAAGGGGCCTGCTCCCCACATAGGCCTTGAATTTTTTTTCGATTGATGATAATTCTGAGTATATAGTAACGTAAGATTTATAATTAAGTATTTGTTATTAACAATTTATTTTATTAATTAATGCTAATTATTAATTCAGTAATTTTTTTTTACTGTTTTTTGTTCTCCAAATCGACAAAATCAAAAGAATACATTGGACGTCGTATTGAGGAATGATACGAGAATGGTGGACTTTCGATACTGGACCCCCACTTAAAAAAATTTGTGTACGCCGCTGGTTTATACAGACATCAGTAATACAATTAAATTTTTTTTGTTTTCTTTAAGATAAAGAAATCAGATTCTATTATTAGTATTCGGACATTTTTCAAAAACTAAGTTACGAATTTGATAACAATTCTTCAACATTAAGTGAAGACAGATTTAAACCATGCTCATAAACAAAAATCTAAAATGGACATTTTATTTTTGTAATTGAGCTCACGATTTCTCATAGAACAAGCAGCTTCTAAAGTTGACACATTTTCCTCTCTTCAAATTATACCTAAGGCTCCAAGCATATCTATAGCATGTACTTTGATATTTGACGCGCTTTAACAGTTAAGGGCATTAGAATTACCATCTTAGAAAGCAAGTTATTCTCAGTATATTCTAAGACGCTTTTTCAAACGATACACAAATTCAAAAAAAATCGTCGTGTACAAGAGCTGATGCACGTTAAATTTGGCGAAGTTAAAAGTCCTCCCGTTGGCATTGTGTTGAAGTTTGGAGAGGGGAATACCTGCTCAGATATCATCCTTATCACTTGACAATGGTTCAAAATTACGAAGTACGTCGACACTAGCCCTTGATAAAAAATAGATCTGGAGAGTTAAAGCGTTTGTCGCAATGTTTATTGCTTGCATTAAATTTTAAAAAAGTTCAAGACGACATTAGAGCAAATCCTATTGGTGAAAGAAGGATTCATTTGTTATTTTTTCACATGAGGTAGAGAATTTCAGATTTGATTTGCAAAAAAAAAAAAAAACACTATTTGACTTTTTGCATCATCCGGGCTTGTATAAGGCTTGTGGAAACATAAGCTTGGGCCACTTCAAAACGGAAAGTTCAGAGGAAATTTCCAAAAGTTTAAGAATGAAAATGAATAGTTATGCATGAAGCACAAATTTTTCCAAACTCTGTTGCTTGTGTGAAAAACACTGTCCTCATTCCTGAAATACTTTTTGAAAAAATTTAGAAGTTTTTTAATAAATTAACTTTAGCCACATTTTTAAATCTTCAGACGTAAAAAAAAGAAGAAAAAAGAAAAAGAAAAAAAGGAAAGAGAAACCCCTGATTATTATCCTTACTTAAATTTCGCTTTCGTTTCCTTAAAATGTATTCCACGTGCCTTACAATATTTTTCTGAAATAATATCAATTTCAGTAAACGATATTTGCGAGCTCATAGGATGCATAAATATCGTTTATTGCGTCACTATTGATTTTCTTTATTGCGAAGTATTCTTTTTTGAGCGACGTTTAGTGACGCGTTGTCTTTAAATAGAAGCTCACTTAATTTCAAGGTTAGAATATAATATTTCTATTTTCATACACGGCAGGGCCATTTGTCACGCCTTGTTTGTTGCGAAATATGAACTCGAAGTAAAGGTTAGGATGTTTTGAAGGTATCAAGGTACTTTTTGGAGATAATAAAAGCCGACAAACTGTTCAGAAAAACTGTGTAACATATTTACTATTGTCATTTAACTTACAACTAATGTAATTAAAATTCTGAGCCTATATATTGTTTACTGTCGATCCGAGAATGAAATAGCTAATTTTTTATTAGTGTTGAAGTATATGCTTAATTTAAATTGCTAACTATCAATGAAATTTCAAAAAACAAATAGAAGTGGTCGCAAAAAATCAATCAAAAACGATGCTATATCAAAAAGAGGTTCTGTAAATTTTTATATTAGAGAAAAAAATTGTAATTGTCTTTTTCTCTTCTTATTTACAGAACTTTGTTCGAGAATCGTGTTCGAAGCGGTGGTTGGTAAACACTTTGTCAATAAAAAAAACAGTTCTCCAAATAAGTAGAATAGCCTATATTTTCCTTTCAATACAGTATTACCTTAACTTACGCGAACCTGGAGTTTCACGGTTTTCAATTCTCGATAATTCGTTTTTTGTTTGAAGGGGGGAGGGGTGATTGGTGAAATGGGTAATGGGATTGAAGAAGTCAATCTTTTTTAGGAAAATAAATTTAGGAGTGGATATAGTGATGACGTTCAAAAACTGCAAGATTCCCAAAATCAGGAGCTGACAATTGACCAGCTCATAGAATTGTAAAAGCAAGACATGGAAGACTGAAGTCTTTAGACCCAATTAAATCAGAAGATCGAAAGACGATTGGGAATTTGACAGAAGGGCTCTGTTTGATTAAAAAAGGGTCACAAATTTTGGAAAATATGGACTTCAACGAGGAGCTTATTTTTAAAACAAAACAAAGAATAATAATAAAAAAATTAGGGTATTGCATGGAAATTTTGCGAGAGAAAACAAATCGTTGATGCGGGGGGACCACTTTGTTTGATTTTATGGAATTTTCTATTTGAAAATAACTTCGGCTTGCGATTTTTTATTTGTGTTATCTTAAGATCACATTAAACATTTTTTTAAAAAATTTTATTACTTCCTTTTCGTCTCCGACCCCAACTAAAAATATTTTATATGCATTTATATGCGAAATTATAACCCGACTTACGCGGTTATCATTCAGCCCACCTATCGTGTAAGCTCGGGATGTTACTGTAATTGGACGTGATACTGCAACTCTCTCTCTCCACGAACACATAGAACAAATAATTAACAAAAATCTAGAATTCTAGTGAATTTGAAGACATCTACAAAATCAAAATAAACATGCAGTTCCACCCCCATGCGTGAATATAGGGAACATCAGTCATTGGTGGTAAGAGAGCGTTGCTGGATACAATAGTTATACTGAAGGATTATGAGATCTAATTGGGCTTTAAGAAGCCCAGTGGCTGAGTGGCTAATGCATCGCGCTTCCACACCACAAGTCCGAGGTTCGAATCTCGCAAGTTGGACTCAGCCTTTCATCCCTTCAGTGGGTCGATAGATGAGTACCAAGCTTGCTTGGGAACTTAACACTAAGGGGTTTGCGTCAGACTGACCACTTGACTGGAACATCTGCTCGAGCACCTCAGGGCCCAAGGTCGCGTATACTTGAGTTGGGCACAGTAGGCCTTGGGCCTCATAGGCTGTCGAGCCGTTAAGTTAAGTTAAATGGGTTTTAAAGTAATGGTGTGCAGAGTTGCAAAAGAGTTGCTGACGATGGAACATGTGATTTGTAGAGTGAAGAGAACGCCATAATTTACATCATAAAAATAATTTACAGCCACCATCACTCCTAGTTTAAAGTTAAAGCCCTCGTGTAGCTGAACAGTGCGACGTTAATATTCAATCAATCAATCAATCAACCTAGTTTAAAGTCTTAGTTCCATTTGATTGGAAAGATTTTTCCATTACTTCACTTTGGCGGGATGGGGAAGTTTGCAGAGTGAAATACCAACTCAGGTATAAACTCCTACCTTAAAAGATGCTCAAAATGACGATGTCCATTTCCATTAGCCTTGTATAGCTTCAAAACGCAACGTAAATGAGCAATCAATGAATCAGCCTTTTACAATCTATCTTTCATGGTCACGAACCTGTGACTCGACCACGCTTAAACAAAGCTGTCCCTGAAGTATATTATTTTAGTCATTGCCGTATCATCACCTTTTAAGAATCCATTGTGTTTATTTCGAATCGACCAGCTGTATTTTAAATATACTCTTTGATTTAATTCTTAAATTGGTTTCTTTTAGACTCTAGCAAAATGTACTAACAAAAAAAAACCTTCTATAAGAGAAATTATTAAAACCTACGCATATTTGTAATGACAAAAAAGAATAGTCTGTAAAATTGTATTTGTAGTAAAATTTGTTATTTATATTAAATAAGAAGAAAAAATTGAACAAAGCAATTACATGACAATGAAAATATAATATGATGATTATTTTTATTTGTTCTTTATAACTGTCTGCTTGTGTTTTTTCGGATATCGAATATCTCAATTACTTTTCTTAATTTTTTTTTTTTGCAAAAGACACATGAGATAAAATTTCAGATAGTACCTACAAATTTTTTAAATGATAAAAGAAACATGATTAATATTCGTACGTTTGTAAAATTTTCGAGCAAGATTTAGAAACATTTAAAGTTATTATTTCTGCGTAGTTAGGCTAAATATGTGAAAACCATTTAAGCCGTCAAATTTTCTTTTAGTTTTTATTTATATCTCGGAGAATTCAAATTGACACACCTTATAATTCAATAAAATGTAAAAAATTGGAAGAAATAACTTCACAATAAATACATATTACTAATAAAACAATTCAGAAATTTTTTTTCTCGTTATTGGCCATTGAAAAACTAATGAAACCGGGAAACCATTTTCTCACGTTTTATTTTTGAACTCAAGCTAATTTTAACCATCTTTTTCCAGGGGCCACCAGGACCACAAGGACCATTGGGACCTCAAGGGCTTACGGTACGTATTTCTTATAAAAGCATTAAAGCACGTATACAATATTTATGGTTTTAACTCTCATGCATTTTTTAAACGCGTTTCGAATAACTCATCGGATTTTTTGAAAAACTAAATAACAAATATGTTTTATTTTTAATTTCTTTAAAAGCTTAATTTTTTAAATAATATTACTATGTGAACAACGGATGTCTAATTATTTTTAATTAAAATTGATAAAAAATTCCAAAATGTTATAATTTTTCCTATTATTTTTAACAAAAAGGCATTTTTATAGAAAGTTCTTCCACATTCTTGCATTTATATTAATTCCATCCTTTCTAATAGAATTCCATTGATTTTAATCATTTTCACTTATATTTATTGATAGTTCTATGCATTTTTTGTTAATTATAATTTATTAGCTGTAATTTATTAATTATAATTTATTATAATCAATAATTTTACTAAACACAGATATATTTTATTTTGAGATAAATTTTCGTAGTAAAAACAACATTTTATTAATTTTTGATTACTTAGGGACCCGAGGTAAACCTGGACTTCCTGGTTTAGCCGGAGCTGATGGATTGCCAGTAAGTTATAAACCGTAATGGATATCTCAAATGAAATATATGTACATGTTATAATTTTGTTATTATGACGAAGAGAATCTTGATAATTACTTATTTTCAATTCTTCATATACTTCTTGTTTGTTATGATTGAATAATTATCCATAATGTTGTAATTAACTAATTTTGAAGCTTTACATGAATTTTTCTGATATTTATTGATAATATTTTACCCTCATGTCCATAAATTAATGATAATTCCAGCTTCTGCAAATGAAGATTCAGAAAGAAAACAAACGTGCCTTATTCATAAGGCTCATTTATTAAACAAAAGATAATGAACAAAAAAAAAATGGTGTATGTACGATACCATTTACAAAAACTAAGATTTTTGCTCTTGGAACAATTATAAGAAATACTCCTTTAAAAAAATTTAACAACACTTGGTTGGTATGGTGGTTAATACATGCGTTGAAGTGCAGTCCTCTTAATGCCTAGGCATGCTGAGTGAGTATCAAATTATCGAGCTGATATTGGGGTAGATTTTTCCACTCACTTACAATAAGTAATGCTCTTCGAAATTCCGTTAGACATGTAGGAGGGGGTTGACGGGTTGTAATTCGTCATCCGAGAATCTCCCACACATGCTCTATCGGATTCATGGGGAGAAGGCTAGCCATTCCATTCGAGTGATATCCTTAGATTGGAGGCATTCCTTTACGATGTGTGCTCAGTGAGGATGGGCTTTGTCATCTATAAACACAAGTTCTGTGCTCATAGAACCCCAAACAAACGATAATATTGTTTCAGAATGGTATCCCGATAAATTTGGCATGTCATGGTTCCGATTTGAACATGCAGATTTGTTCTGGAGCCCAGTATAATTAACCTCAAAACAAGCAATACTGCTTCCCTTTGACGGTACCATTTAGTAATGTTTTTTGGTAGTAAAGAGTACCTGGCGTTCTTCATATGAAAGTTCGAAGTGAATCAGACTGCAATCTAAATCTGGACTCTTCGGAAGACATCACACAAGTCCACTGTGACGATGTCCACCTTGCTTCTTCTTACTCCAGGCTAACCGCTGGCGACAACGGGTTGTCGTGAGCGAAACATATCTAACAGGCCTGCGAGCACATATACCAATATGACCCAAACGTCTGTACACCGTTTGGCTTGAAACTGTCATACCCATGGCTGCAGATAACTGATGAGACAGGTAGGATGCAGTGCTCCGTCCAGTAGCGTAACTGAGTATATTAGGGCTTCACTGCAAAGTAAGGTTTTGGGACCCTTAGAATCCTGCCTTTCCCCTCGATGCGGAAGTTGCAGGGGTCTACGTTGCAACACTTGCTTAGTCTTCTTCTGACTGTTACTTCTAGATACCGGTGTTTATTCTGCGTTGTAGCAAAACGACCTGTACTGTACGTCTACTGACATTTCCGTCATCTTGAGCCTAGAGAGGTTACTTTGGGCAATTCCAAGTTCCACGAATACTTCTATCTGAGTACGCCCATATTCCAAGCGGCTGACAATTCTACGGAGTAAAAAATCATCCCATATGTCCTCTATGTCTTAACAATTCGGTTATGACACTGGCGTCTAACAGAACACGTTTGTACAATTTTTTTCTTCTTTCCACCATTCCTTATATACCCCTCTTTAACACTCTCGTCATTGTGCTTTATTATCGGCGTCATCTGATGGCTTTCTGTGATTTCCCAATATTAATCTTGAAGATGGGTGTGATAATTTCACAAATGAAATTTTTACTCTAGATTTTGATTTCCATGTGGTTCTGAATCATCCTTAATTTATGGATATGAGTTTATTGCACTAAGGTCTTTGAAGATAAAGCTACAAATAATTATTCTTTGCAAATCATTTAAAATTTTTAATTATGAATGTAGTAACTCATAGTGTCTTAAAACTTATTACGTAGTAGTCAATATAGTATATTTATAACTTATTTTAATTTGCATATGATGTTTTTTTAGGGTCCTTCGGGCACTCCTGGAATTCCTGGAGCCAAGGGAGATCCTGTAAGTCCCATAAAAAGATTTTCAAATTTAAATGTTTTTCTCATAACAGACTTATTTTAATGCAGCGATATGTGAGAATACCGAGATTGAAACAGTGTCTTATTTCTATATGGTCACAAATTTTTGACCGAGGTTCAAATTTATGAAATCCGTCGTCAATAGCTCTAGGGTTGCTTTAGAGTACAACATTAACAAAATTCGTTTTAAATCGAGTCACCCCCAATATGGCTTTGCTTATTTGGGTGATGAATTTTTTACATGACAAATTAAAGCTGCAATTTGTATTTAATTCAATAAACGTTTTAAAAATGATAGAATTTCAAGAATACTTCATTGTTATTCCTTTAAAATGTTTAATTAATATATATCAGCGTTTCTCAAACTGTGGGGCACGCCCCCCTTGGGGGGCGTGATAACTCTACGAGGGGGACGCGAGCATATTGAAAAGTCGAAAACAAAAGATTATTTAAAAAATTAATTTACTGAAAGTAAAAAAACAAAATATATGCATACTTTCTGATATAGTGAAATATAAAATACATATTTACATTGATATAATACACTTATAAATGTATCAGTACTGTACAATGTATTTTATTATTAATTTAACAATACTTAGTTAAGAACAAATTTGATAATCATCAGTGACCCCATGAGTTTGTATTAACATTTATCTTGATAATTTGTACGGTTCATAATTAATTTCTTAAATGCCGATTAAAAGTTACGCGATTA
Organism: Trichonephila inaurata madagascariensis; assembly: GCA_019973955.1. NCBI lineage: Eukaryota > Metazoa > Arthropoda > Arachnida > Araneae > Nephilidae > Trichonephila > Trichonephila inaurata. The sequence goes on from BMAV01020717.1 coordinate 74,181, forward strand.
GCTCCCCAATGCCACCGTTTTCCATGTAGACGAGCGTATTTTGATGGGGTTTTTTTTGAGGCTTTGCAAATACTGTCAATGTCCTTTTATTGCATTCCAAAGCCTTCGGAATAATTTTATGGATAGCACTGCACAGAAAAGATCGTACTTAGGAAAGACGTATATATACGTCCAGAAAATTAATACTTTGACTGAGCGAGACGTTTATACACGTCGGTGGCACATAAGCGGTTAAAGTTGTATTGTAACTTTTGTGTCAAAGTATAGTAAAATTGAATTGAATACATCGTTATTGTATGGAAGGGGGCGCGATGAAAATGATTGACTGAACAGTGGGTCACGTATATTGAAAGTTTGGGAAGCACTGATATATATACAAACTAAAAAAATAACTTCAAATCATGCAGAACTTTAAAGAGTTTAAACCATAAATGTCACTAAAACAATTTAAATGGTAGATAAGTAAATTATAAGGTAAGTATCTCAGAAAAGTGCGTTCTTATTTAAATTTTAGGTATTTTAATGTATATTTATTAGTAATACTTTATATATATATATATACATATATATAAATATATATTTTAGTACTATTATTTAATTAATACTTGAATTATATATTTTAGTACTATTATTTAATTAATACTTGAATTATATATTTTAGTACTATTATTTAATTAATACTTTAATTATATATTTTAATACTATTACTTAATTAATACTTAAATATACTTTCATAGTGTAAAAGTGGAATCATCAAAAATGATTACGGCAAAAAACCGTTATCCTGAGGTAGAGATTTTTCCAGGTAGTGCTCTAATTTATAACTCAAATGTTGAGCATTTTTATTTATTAAAACGAAATAACATTTTATCCAGCTTTCGATTTCTATTAAAAATAATTCTGATAAAAAATATAATTTCAAATCTCTTTTTTGAGAACATTTATCCAGATGCAATGATTTACATAATAAGTAATATCCTATGTAGTGAGCAATATACTATTTTTTATATTTTGAATGTAACATTTCCGGCGATATAAAAAAACTTATATAAGTATGAAAGTGTACAGAAATTGTGGAATGTATTTTGTGGAATGAGCTGAAATTTGTGTATCATTTTTTATGAGGGTGTAATATTTATTTACTTTTCATTTAGGGTGGAGCAGGACCTCAAGGTCCAATGGGCTTTCCTGGTCAAAGAGGTGTAAAGGTAACCGTTAGATATTGGAAACATTTTGTTACTTCTAAAATAAAATGTGAAACACATATTTTCAGTTAATAATATTTTTCTTGTGCTTTAGGGAGATCAAGGAGTTAGAGGGCCAGCAGGAGAAAAAGGAGAAAAGGTAAACAATTATTCTGTTTTTCAATTGTTTCAGATGTAAAATTTCAATAACCAATAAAATAGAATGTGTAAATTAGGCGCGGAAAGATTATCGTTTTCCTCATAATAGACAGCTGATAATTATTTTCCATTATTGATTAACTTTATATTGTAGTCATATATCGAGTTTACTCATTAAGTATTTTAAATTATTCAGAACTGTGTTCGATTTTGCTCATTAACTACGGATAAGGAAGGAAGTGTAAAATATTAGGATTATAAAAGGCATTTTAGGTAGAAAATATATTAAGGGAAGAAATTTTTTCTTTTTTTGAAATATACACCATACAGTAACTACTAAACTACACAATGATTTGTCGAATAGTTCATTAGTAACAAATGAGAGCCTTTCTATATGCATCTTTATGCATTTTAGTTCATTTTAGTTCATATCTATTTTAGCATTTCAATGCAAATTTTAAGGAAATCCTATATAATCAAATCATTACTTTTAGATTTAAAAATTCGTATTATCAATATTATATCAGTTATTAACATCTAAACACTATTTTTTTTTAAAAAGGAATTAATCTTCTTAGAATATTTCGATAAACATTAAAATGCTGCTGTTGTGTAGATTAACAGTTACTATAGTCCGAAAATTGTTTCCTCGGTTATAGTACAAATAAATACATTTTAAATTTGTATTTTTATGAAGATTTCAGACAGCTGTGAAAAACCTTTCTATGTTTAATAATGCTAAACATATTACTGTGAATCATGACTTCGTCCTTCTAATAAAGTAAATAATAATTCAAACAAATATTCTAAATCGAACGACTTCTTTTTTAGGGCTCCAGAGGAAACGATGGACAGAAAGGGGACTACGGTCCCAAGGGAGATCAGGGTGTTCCAGGTCCAGATGGAACACCTGGTATCGAAGGTCCTGAGGGTCCAAAGGTATGGAAACTTACATACTGTACATATTTTTTAAGACGTCTCAGATATATTCTTCCTGATCCATTGATTTCATTTCACTTTTGCTTGCAGCTAACTCTGATGTATAAAGCATTTGTATAACTTTTTGATGTATTGTTGATGTATATTAGGGATCGGCAACCTATGGTGCGCGTGTCACGTGCAGCCCTCGGAGCAATTCTCGGTGGCACTCTACAAAGTTATGAGATCAAGAGTTAAATATGTTTTTCTCTACACCTCAAGCAAAAAGACTATTTCTTACTCATAATTCTTTACCATAAAATGAATATACCTATCGAATACCTATTGAATCTGCTTGCGTGCACTTTTGCGATTTATATAAAAAAAAATGTAGACATTTTAATTCCTGTTGAAGGAATAGTTATATTTTATGTTGCATATTTTTATGTTAACAATTACATTTAAGGCTGTCTTCGGTCAGTGTTAAAGAATAGGACCCGAATTTGGAACATTTTTTTCAAATATAAAAGAAATGAAAAATTAATATGATATTCTGGCTTCACTATCCTTTAGAGCAGTGATCCTCAACCCCCGGTCAGTGGATCAAATGGTGCCAGGCGGCCTAAAGAACATTAAACTATTGTCATTTTGTTTAAAGTGGTGCATTTCTCTCGAATTTGCGCAACTTTCCACGGAAAACACTTTATATTCCACATTAAATCACTTTTATTCATTTTTGCTGTATTGATTGTTGAATATTAACGTCGCACTGCTCATTCAGCTACACGAGGGCTTTTGGCGACGGACCACGTCATTTTGAACCATGGTCAAGTGACGTGGACGACACTTGAGTTGGCACCCCCCTCTCCTAACTACCACACCACACCAACGGGAGGACGTTTCAGCTCTCGACAGATTTAACGTGCATCGCTGCCCTACACGGCGAGTCTTTAGTTGTACTGGGCTCGAACTCGTGACAAGGCAAGCCACGATCCGATACCTATACCACTCGGCTATCGCGGACACCATTTTTGCTGTAACTATATTTTATTGTGAAGGCATATTTATATAAATGTAACTAAATTAAAATTGTTAAATCAAAACAATCTAAAATATAAACAATCAACGTGTCCTACCCTCAACGGGCCGCGGTAAAATTATGAAACGTTGACCGGTCCGCGGCGATAAAAAGGTTGTGGAGCACTGTTTTAGAGAGTAGCATTTTTTATCATGCATCTCATTTTTAACCGAGTTGACCCATTTTTTTCTGGTATGAAATGTGTTTCGTGGGTTTTTTTTCCTGTACCGTAATGTTAACTGAGCTATCCCTGCACGTATTCAAAACAGAAATAGAGTATTCATTGAATATTTTGAAATTTTTAAAAACACTATATATTGTCAACAGATGTATAAGTTATAATGTTCCAAATTTCTATGAAATTTGAGGTATTTTTCTGTCTGAAAATATGCTTCGCGTTTAGTTCACGCTCTCGTACTTTTGCCGAAAACAGCCTTAAATGGTGCATAATTAATTTATAATACTCTGTTCCCTAACTCTAAATGCATTGTCATGGCAATCGAATTGTTTCAAATCTTTCTTGCCGCGTGACACACTAAATCATGTTGGTATATTGGTTTGACACAACCCAACCATAAGGTTGCTGACCCCATTTATAGTTAACTTTTGATTTAGAGAAATTACAGCTAACTCTTTGATGTATAACATTATGTGGAATTTATTCCCAGTTCCTGATGTATTATGATTATTATTTCTGACATGTGGATAATTTGTTTTCGATAAAAAAAATTATAGGGGAAAATTATCGCTTTAAATTATATAGAGAATAAAATATATTTTGTCATTTTATAAAAATTTTACTTAAAAATCTGCTTGTCTTGTTCTAACACAAAAAGCTTTTTAAAACTTACAATGCAAATTAATTCTTGTAAATAAAGAGATAATTTTTTACCCAATTTATTTATAGCTTTCGAGTGATTAATCAAAAAGTGGATGTCGATGTTTTCAAAATCAACTAATTTTTGTCTATTTTCAAAATTGTTTTCTAATCTTTCATATTTGTCCTATAAATCAATTATTTTATGAATCACAAAAGAGTTTATAACTTTTAAAATAAAAAGAAAAAAAGAGAAATTCTGATATTCTCTTAAGGCGTTTTTTGTTTGTTTGTTTTTGTTTTTGTTTAAAGAACAAGTGACTAAGAATCTGGTCATGCGGAGAGTTAAGAAAGTTTTAGTGATCTCCGATACTTATTTATAGGAAATCCATAAATCTATGATTCCTTCATTAGGAAAAAATGTAGATTTAGAAAAGGAGTCACGCTTAATACATATATTGATGTATTGAGTACAAACTTCATATACACAAATTTAAGCATCAGATGTCATAGTACTATTTTCATATAATTATTTATCTAAAAGTTTGATTTCGATCGCTATTTTTCGGTCATTTTTTTAAAATCAATATACATTGCGAAGTTAAATAGTGCAAAAAAATGTGTATTTCGTTCTATACATAAAGAAATAACTCAAATAACTTTTTATTATATTTAGGGATTCGAAGGCCCAAGGGGTGAGATGGGTCCTCCTGGTCCAACTGGTGAGAAGGTGAGTTAAAAAAATTTCTGAATTTTGAAACTTTATTTTAAAATTAAATAATAACAATATGAAAATGGTATAACATATTCATACACACGAGAAAATTCAAATTCTGAATTGTTTAAAGAAAATTTTATTTTATGTACATTATTTGAAGTAACCACTTTAAATTTTAGATTTAAAAATGTAGTTGCTTTGAGAGTAATAATATAGCTAATGTACTTTTTTAATGTTGCATTTTTGATTTAAAAATATAGAGCTTGCATGAAATTCCAGAAATAATTCATAGTTTTGTTTATTTTAGGGTAAAATAGGAATCCCCGGATTCCCAGGTTATCCTGGTCACCCTGGATCAAAAGTAAGACAACAATATTTTAATTTAAAGTTTTACTGTCTCGCTAAATATGTAGTAGTAATTCATATATTTAGTTGTAGAGGTGTTTAATAAGGTGAGAATTCTTAAAACCAAAGCATTTTCATTACATTCACAAACTTTGCATTTTAAATACTTTTTTCCAAACAAGAAAAACATTTAAGTATAAAAAGTTTGTTCAAAATTATTTATAAATAAATAACTTAATCTTAATTCAAATTATTTTTAATGGTCATATTTTATTCAGTGTTTTCCAAAACTGAAGTTTCATACTTTTACAGAGATAAAAAATGTTATAAATTGTTCTGGTAAAATGATAACAAAATTAAAGAAAATGTATTCGCTTTTATCTTTGATGCTTTATAAATAAGATAGGTAGGCTATGTATTGTCCTAACAGCTTATATAATCTCCAATTAACATTACCTTTTGATAAAAATGTAATTAATCAATATTAATAACATTTTTACTCAGTATAATCATTATTTAACAAATTATTTGATATTTTATTTAATTTTATCACTTAAGAGTGTTTTTGTGTGCAAGAAAATTTTGCAGCAAAAAAGTATATAAAAATATTTTTTTCTTCCTTATAGAAAATTTTTAAAAAATTGTTTGAGAAATTTTCTTACATAATTACTACAAACACAGATATTTCCAAAAGTTAAGAATAAGGGTTATTTCTTTAAGTAAGTTACCATATGAATGACAGAATAGAATTTAATTTGGCAAACTTTATTAGAAGGTTTTTAAAAATAAAGAGAACAGTTTAAGAAAGCTTATGCAAATGGCACAAAATTGGAAAACAAGCAACGGGTTCGTCAATCGCTTCAAGAAAAGAAAACAAACTGCTTTGAATACCAAGTAGGAAGCACGATCTCCTTCTACAGTTCAGATATCATAGTGAATGAGAGCCTGGATCAGTTGCAGTGACAGATTGTGCCTCTCTTGCAGTAAAATGGTGACTGGTCCTGGAGGATGAGGTAGAACTTTTTGTCCCAAGAATCCAACCAGAATAAATTTTGTTGATCTTGCAGACCATTGCATGTTTCTGATATATTTAACTTCAAGATATTCGTCTGCGCGTTGAGAGTGGAGGGGTGTCACGTTGTTGTCCAGCTGTAAACTTGTAGTATCTTGGGAAAAGCGAACATAAGGTGCCAGGACATATCTGCATTTTATTTTAATAAAAGAACCTACTTCGAAAGCATAAAGTCAATGTACCTAGCAGACATCATGGCCGCGCACACCAAAACATCACTACGGCAATACTGATTTTGTTTTGTGATGAGTTATGGTTGGCAACATGTTACGCATTATCCCTAGGTTATACTGCGACGGCAGTCACTCTGTAAACTGAATCATAATTCACTGGAGAAAATCACATTGCTCTGTATATATTGGTTGTCAGTCCACTTCCTATGTTTTCCTCCCTCTCGCGTACGGACTTTTTTTTGCTCGTGAATTAGAAACACTCGAACAGCTGGAAGTCTGACTAACAAGATTCTCTCTCTGAGTGTTCTAAAAGCTTTTTGTCTAAAGTTGATAGCTTCCATGGCTGAACAAGCTCAGAAGACAACTATCTAGCACATATCGCTTAATAAATTGCGCAGTTATAGACATAAATAGGTCTGGTCTAAATGTTACTTTAAGTTGTTATAATTGTCTATGATCGCTTCCACTGGTTTGGTACCATTTTTAAAGTTTAGAAAGCCCGTGTTGTACAATATTTATGACGCTAAGCCTTTTTGTTTGTGACGGTCCACTTTAAACATTCCAATAGTTTTGTGTTCTAAAAACAAGTCGATATGTCTTTTTTGAGCCATAACCAATATTTTACAGCAATTGAAATGCTCTTGATTACACATCCTAAAAGCATATTCAACAGGGGCGTAGATACTGCCGTATCAATGATAAGGGACCCCCAAGCTACGGGGGCCCCAACATGGGAGATTGCAGTTCCTCTAGCAAGTCTCTCATACCTAAAACAGGGCCCCGAAGGCATTTTGATACAGAGACCACTCGGAACTAGCTCTACGCCAGTGATATTCATATCACTTTATATATATATAAAGGCCCTTTATTTGTCCGAAAAGACCCTCCCCTCATCTTATTACGTTACATAAAAGTTCAAGTGGACATTTATTAGTTAAAATTAATAAATCACGTATGCAAAATTTAAAGATTTTTAAAATTTTATTCATCCTTTTATATATATAATTTAACAATTATTTTTAACTTTTGAGCAGTAAAATATGTTATTATGCATTTAAGGATCCAGGAATAACTTAATTATTCAACACGCTGAGGAAAAAGCATTTTCTTTTGATGCATCAAAAATCAAAATGTCCAAAGCAACAGCTTTATAATAGGAACTGCAATTTATAAAAGATTTTGCAATTTATATGTTTAGAAATTTCATACTCACGGATTGAATTTTAATCAAGAAAAAATAAGTTAAAAGACATTTCATTATTTATTGGTTTTCTTTTACAAATTTCATTTACTTTGTAGTTTGAAACAATACATCAGTATGATATCATTTACATCCAATTTTAAAATTTCAATTATTGTGTGTAAAAATAATAACTTTTAGGTTTGTCTTTAAATGATAAAAATCATAGAACCGTTTCCTGAATACTTTAAATACTTTTCAATTTATGAAGTATAATATAAAATGTTTTTCTTTTACTAAAACATTATTATTCTTTTTTAGGGAGAGAAAGGTTTCTGGGGCAAGCCTGGAAAGAAAGGTGAGAAAGGCGAAAGGGTAAGTAATTTAGAGAGAACAATTTATTTCTTCTTAAAAACTGTTAAGTAAAAATTCATCTGTACCAATCGTAATCTTCCAGATATTAACTGAATAAGTACTTTCTAACGAAAATTATTCCATTTATACGAGGGGAGGACAATAATTCCTTGGAAAAAGATAGAAAAACAATTTTTGGGGTAATTTTTTTTTTTATTTTTTAACATAATCACCTTCTAGTACGATACACTTTTCTTAACATTCCTGTAATTTTTTAAAGCGTTCAAAAAAGTATGATTGGGGAAGTTCCTCAAAATACGCGTTTGGTTGTGCAATGACCTTCTCGTTTGATGTGAACCATTGTCGCTGAGCCATATTTTCAAATTTGGAAAAAAAAAGTCACTCGGAGCCAAGTCTGTGAATACGGTGGATGATCTATAAAGTTCAAGCTTCAATTCCTAATTTTAACCATTAAAACTGTGCATTTATGCATTGTTTTGGAGAAAGAGGATTTTTTTCCCCTTCAAACGAGGACGGTTTTCTTTTGTTTTCTCAATCAGCTGGCATAACAACGACACATAATACACTGTTCAGTGATCGTTTGTCCATTTTGCAAATAGTCTCGATGAGGATAATTTCATGTGAATTCCAAAAAAAAAAGCTGGACCATAATCCATTTTTAACTGATTTCTACCTTTGTTTCTTTAACAATCCACTATTTTGACTTCTTTCGTATCGGTAGCGTAGTGGTGAATCTATGTTTCGTCTACACAGTTACTAATCTCCACAGAAACTCAGCCGGATTACGCCGCATTGACTCCAAGAGAACCTTAGAGGTGACCACACGATTGCGTTTGTTCTCATCTGAGAGTAAGCGCGGCAACCATCTTATAGATATTTTTTTCATGGTCAACCTATAGTGCAAAATTGAAATGATGGTACCTTTTAACAACCCTATGGCCTCAACTATTTCTCGTAATTTTTTCTTTCGGTACTTAGTACCATGTCATGGATTTTATCTATCATTTCAGAGGTTTCAACTTCTACTAGACGTCCTGAACGATGTTCGTCATTTTGTTAATGTAGGGTCACGTTTAAATTCATTTATCTAATTGTAATTAGTTGCAATCTCAGAAGCAGATGTGCCGTGAACTGCATCCAACTCGGCTTTAATTTCTTTCGGCGTTAAGCCTTTCAAGTAGAGATGTTTAATAACCGCTTGAAATTCACTTTTCTCGATTTTTTTCAATAAACAAAACTTATTTTCTTCAACTGACTATAAAAATGAGACCACTCCATAAATATGGCTGAAACTTTGACAAATACCAGTGAGGAATGATGCTTACTAAAAACAGACAATTAGCGATGTTACGAGCGCCATCTGTTAGATTTTCTAAGGAATTATTGATCCACCCTCTTATTATATTCCATATGGGAAATGCGTAAACAGCTAAGAACTTTTACAGCGGAACTGCGAAAACAGTTAAGAATTTTTAAATAGTACATAAACGTATAGGAAACCTTACTTCTCTCATATAGGAAACCTTATCTTCATTACCTAATCGATTGGTTTGGAAAATGATCGTGGAATATTTAATTAAATTATGTATTATTATAACACACACACAGTCATTAATTATTTTCTAAATTGCGATAAATCTAATTCAAAGCTACTATAAATAAAAACATACAAGACAATATACCGTATAATCGGGAGTTACACTTAACACCTTTTATTATGTCTGGCGCACTTTTAACACCTAAAATAAGAACGAAATTTATGAATCGTTGTATGCCGGATATAAAAATGATATGAGTATGAGAAAAATAGATTTTAAATAGTGCTTATTTAAAAGAAATGACATACCTAAGGAACCAAAAAGACTAGCAGTTCTAGAAGTATATTATTTTTCCGTAAGTCTGGGATATTTTAATAAATGCTTTCAGAACATAAGCATGCATTACAGGCTTCTTAGTAAAAAAAGGGGGTGCTCTTTATACGGCGAATGTACCTAAAAATAAAAAACTGCAGCTTGAAAGTATAGGTATGCGTTCGTTATATGCCGAATTTTACGGTTAGTCAAAGTTAAAAAGTAGCAAAAAAATCTTAGGAACTAAGCTCGTTGGGTTAAACACAGTTTTAAGGCCACACACTTCAAGCTAATTTAATGTAACCTCTATTAAACCAAAATTTTAAAAAATCTAGGGGAAATTAAAAACAGAAGTTTTAAGAATTAGAAGAGTAAAGCTATCTGAATAAAGATTATTCTAAAATTTTCTAAATAAAGACATTTATTATTAGATACCTGACAATTATATTAAGTTGCTCACAAATTTTCAGAAAGAACGAGTTCCATGTGAGTGAAATATACGCATTAAAAATATTTTACCTATATTTACTTGTTTTTAAAGTTGCAACCATGAACTTAAAAGTTGATTTTTGAATATGTTAAATTTGTGTTTTTAGGGTCATACTGGATTACCTGGTGAAAGGGGGCCTCAAGGACCAAGAGTAAGTACAAAAACCTCATTTCTTGTGATAATATTGACAAAATGTCTTTCTTTATGTGCGAGTTCATATTTTAAACATATATGTTAATTAACAACAAGGTCGTGAACCTTATATTACGTTAGACATATTGAATCAAATTAAATATCCCAAAGATTTGTTAATTTTTGAAATACATATCATATTCTATGTTATATTTTAATATAATTTTGAAAATGAGTAAAAAAAATTAATTTGAAAAAATATATATTTATTGTAATAATACTATCCGATTGACTAGTGATAAAAATATTAACACATAAATTGCATTTTTATATTAATATCTTATATGCTACATCAAATTTTCTGCTAGCCATCAATAATAGGTTAAATCAAAAACAGTTAATTGAGTTTTTTTTGGAACACAACACATATTTATAAAATTATATTTACATAATTATGTTCATTAATAAATTTTTCTGAATGTTGATTCATTAAAAACAGTTTCATATAGAGAAGATCGTCAGTTTTATACTGATATTTTTAACGATAAAAGAAAGACATTGACTAAATTTGAAATGTTTCTAAAAAATGCATTATGCATAGTGATAATCTGTGAATTTATTCAGTCAGTTTTGTACCAAAATCGCATTTTAATTATTTTATAAAAAAATAAGGTACTTTCCCGCATTAATCTTAAAGAGAAATTGAAATAATTTAAATCTCATAGAATTAATCGAATATATAGATTGAAAAACGACAAAGAATGCCAAGCAGAATAACTGCCACGCTTTCACTCGATATTCTGTAAACTTTCTTTCGATTTACACACCTGCAATAAGTTCACGTTATTTGATTAATTCAAGAATATTGGCGCGAAGGTGTCGTTCTGTGAAAAAAGTCTAAATAAAACATTGGAACTGAGACAGCTGGTTCCATGGTGTAATGGTTAGCATGCTGGACTTTGAATCCAGTGATCCGAGTTCAAATCTCGGTGGAACCTGGGTAATTTTTTTCCCATCCTTTGTATTATATATTATTTCTTCAAAAATTTATTTATCGAAAATTGAGTGGCGCATTCAAAGAGGATGCATCAGGAGAAACGTTCCTAAAAATTTTCTTTCTTGTTTTGTTTTAATTGATTTTGATTTGGGAATTAACTTTAAAAAAAATTCAACTCGGATTGCTTGGATGTATCCAAGTTCACGTCCAAAACTAGATTTATTCAATTCGTCAAAGAAGTGATTAAATTTGGAGTATTTCGCTGTGTAATTTAATATTTTTTTCACTCATTTTGATTTATATGAACTAATTCTCTTTCAATTTTTCGAAAGCTTACCGAATATCTTCAAAGATCTTATAACATATATAAGGTCTTAATCCAAACTTATCAATAATGAGTGTTGTAGTTTTTCACACAAACATGAACCTGGGAATATGAATTTGTCGAAGATTTGTTAAAGAGGTAAAGCATTCATCTGATTGGGCTTTAATGTTTGGGTAGTGCTCTGATAAAACATATGCTATTTATTCTTGAGTTTTGTTTGAGTGGCTGTGGTAACCAAATGGACATAATCGTAAGCTCATGACCAGTGTTGTCAAGTCGTGGGTTTGAATTCTGGTGCTGGAAAGGGACTGATCTGGGGAAAACCTAACAAAACCTGACTAAACCTAACTGAACACTAAACCTATCAAGGCTCTAAGTCCTCACGTTAACATGGTAGGGAAGTCAGGTGAATAAAAAGATGCCACAGCCCAAGTGCCTTCCATGTCATTTGACAGTGGTTCAATGTAATTTGGAAACAGTTGCTCATGTAGTCCTATGATGTAGTTGTTAGTACACTCGTTTTTAAATCTAGTAATCCTAGTTCAAATATCTCTGTGGAACCTGGTGATTACTTTATCGATTTCTCTTAAAAAAGTCTTCATGTATTTAAATACTTTCCTTTAATGTTTGATATGTATATTTGCTTATTTATTTATGAGAAATATAACGTTAAGTAAATCAACAAATTCAGAAAATTTTTTTAACATTTATTCAGAGGTGTGCTACACACACTTTGATTTGAAGCATAGAAGCGTCAATCCTAGCAGATCCCCCAATACAACGTGTGTAATACCTGAAATCTCATTTGCAGAATGGGGACGAAAAAAATGTTTGTTATATTTGAGTATAAACAAACGCGTTATACCAAGACATGGGGATTATTAAAATAAAACTACTAAAATTGCGACATTTACTCTTTTAGGAACATCTTGATAATTGAAATAATTTATTAAACTAGTTATTAGAGGTATCTTGGTAATTTTTTTTTGAGACTTCGTTCAATCCTCTGAAGAAAACGGAAGAAATCGTAATTCTAAATTCTATTTCCTTTCCCTTGAAAAACATTGAAGTGGACATTTGTATTTGAAAGAAAAAAATACTGAAAGGTTTTGAACAAATATAAAGGAACTAAGAGCAAAGAAAGATTAAGTTGGAAGAAGCATAATTATGTTATTGCATACCAGAGAATTTGCTATTGAGAGATGTAAAAAAAGAGAAAGAGCCTAAATAAAGCAGCGTGATCAGCGCAGGATTGTGGCGATTAGAACACCTGCTTAGAAGCTTCCATGAGACAAATTCACTCAATATAAGATTTGAATTTTGGTTCGGTCATGAAAAAGAAACATCAGTCAACAAATGATCACAGCAGGTGGTTCCATGGTGTAATGGTTAGCACGCTGGACTTTGAATCCAGTGATCCGAGTTCAAATCTCGGTGGAACCTGACTCAAGTTTTTCTTCTTTTTAATTTTTATATTCTTTTAAATAAATTTAATGTTTACTATCAGAAAACCATATGTTTCTGATAAAGCATAGCATTAAACTACATTGACGAATTTAGCAGTTCTTGTCGTATTTATTCCAGAATGTTCTGCTAAGGTTCAGTGCATAAATACAATTATACAAATGCTTTTCTCCATAGTGAAACCGCGTGTAAAAAGATTAAAATCACTTTTTCAGACATAACTGAGAAAAGGACTGTGTTTGCATGTTGTCATTTTCGTTGTAACCAACGCGCGCTATTTGTAAACATACAGGATAATTGTAAAACGTGCAATTTATCAAAACTCTCTTAAACAGTTCGAAGAAAACTAAAACAGTTATAAATCTTTGAAATTTATTTGCTTGATTTGTGTGTCAATACATTCGTTTGATCTCCTGTCAAAAAATCTCAAAAAATAGGCAAGAATAATAATGAAAGATTCAGCACACAACTGCGCAGTAAGATTGCGTGAGATAAATTACTTGAATGCATATTTGCAAATTTGTTATTCAGTGATACAACCAAAACAAAATAGTGGAAGCAAACAGCAGGTGGTTCCATGGTGTAATGGTTAGCACGCTGGACTTTGAATCCAGTGATCCGAGTTCAAATCTCGGTGGAACCTCAGCATCATTTTTCCCCATCATTTTCAACACGTTTTTAAGAAATTTTTTCAAATATACCGCTCAAAAAATAATATGGATACATAACTATTTTGAATAAAAATTTCTGATGAAAAACAGCTCTTTGTTAAATTGATGCATGATTCTTAGGTTTGTAAGATAAAAAGTAAAGCTGTGCACTCGAAAAAAAAATTAACTACATTTTATTCACGCTATTAGTCGTTTAGAAAAATTCGTGTGATTTAGGCATATTATAAAAATGAACAAAAAGTGCACAACTTCTCCAATAAAAAAAATTAGTTTCAGTAAAAGATGTTTTCTCTCCTGAACTAAAGAATTGTCCCACATTTGGGAATCGATGAAGTTATTGAGCAGATATACATTGGGGAATTCTTTTCTACACTTATAGAAGAGTAATCTAACAGCTGTATTGTTTTTGAAGTGAAAAATGACAGAAAGTCCACCTATTTAGAATGTTCTACATATGTTTGATTGGGAAACGATTGTTGTTGTTGTGTGTTTTTTATCATGGGATACATATGAAATACAAGTGGAAGAACAGAGACATATAATACAAACAGAAGTATATAGACATTTATTACAGACCATGATCCCAGAATATAACAAGAATAGATACGCTGCTTTCCATTCGAGACGTGAATCCCTTACAGGTGAAAGTCCGACTTCTTTCCGAAGAAAATACAACCATGCACTACTCGGGATTCGAACCCCAACCCAACAATTTCTTATCAGTATAAGAAGTTGGGTATTAACTTAGGACGGCGTGGCCTGGCATGCTCTGTCATGAGAATTCCTAATTCCATTTATTATGGTATAAGTGCTACAATGGATTTGCAGAGATCTTATCAATAAATCACTAAGTTCTCAGATATCCATTTATGTACAGTTACTGATGGAGACACTGATCGATAATACTTCTCTAAATCAGAAAATGTGGCTCACAAAGGAATGATTCCTCAAACTGATGCATTTCTTACTCATAAGTCACGTCACATTTGTAAGTGAAAGAAGTACTCTTCTATGAAGAGAGAATTGCTCATTCCTCCAAATGAGATGCTCTTGCGACGTTTACGTGCAAAACTTGTATCTTGCTTTTTACGAAACACAAACTATAGATCATATAGCACATTATTGAATCAATCGAACAGTCTAACGCGAAGCTTAGACATTACTAACTCTCTGAAGGTGCTGTATTGAATTAGCTTTCGCATAGCAGTTTATTGTGTTAGTATCAAATACCGAAACTTCATGTTGCGTGATCACTATGATTGTCATAGGCATGTTTTTACTCGCTTGGGACTTACGCTGTCTGGTTTTCGTTTAATTTGTATTTCCAGTTTCCAAAAAAAGATTCTTCATAGAATGAATATCACACTTTGGAAACACTTCGAGAATACACTGCAAAAATTTCTTTGCCAATCAAATATGATTATCAACGACTGATGAATCTCCAATGCATCAATTTAAATTTGTCATATATTCTCTGAAATAAAGCTTTTAAAGCTTGTCAATTTACTATTCTTCTACTTGCGGAATTTTACAGATTGCATATCAATTCTTATCTCTTAACGCTTAGGTTCTTGCGCCAGAATAAAAAATAAACTACACTCTCCCATGTTTTTGTACAAATGAAATTTAAAAAAAACTTTCTTTTTTATATTCATACCGAATGAAAACTAATATACAAATACATTTTTGGATTACTAAAGGCTCTTTCTACAGGGAAAGGTTTCTATTCCTCTTTATTTGACTGCCATTAATTTGTCAAACACTTGGTGAGATCTTGAATCTTTTAATCATGATCTTTTGGTATAGTATTTGCATTTAAATCTTGGATTTGGGGGTTTTTGAGGGGATTAATTTTGGGATAACTCATTCTAAAAAGTTTGTGTGAACCCAATTAATAAAAAATTTTTTTTTATAAAAATTAACCACCCTTCCGAATTTTCCATGTGTGTGTAATTTATTCCCGTATTCAAAAATTTATAAATCAACGATGGTTGACACGATCATCGTTACATAACATTTAAATTTAAAATTGTTTTTTTTTTTTTTTAGAGGCAATTGAGTTTTTTAAACCCCATGTAAAAAAAATTAATTTCAGGATAGAAAAGTTCCAAATTTTTTTTTCCCCTGATATTTAATGTTTGAATTAACCTCTTAGTAATTAATAATAATTAATATTACTTTTTTATTATTTGTATATTGAATTACCCATTTAAAAGCGGTTAGTGCAAAAAAAATTTTCAATTGATTTCATCTTTATTATGCGCCAATATCTTTAATCAAAAAGGAAAGCAGAAACGATACTTCAATGTTTGATTTACAAATAGGCGTTTCAAAAGTTCAAAGTTCTGTAAGCTGGGGAATATTTTGTTGTGTGTGTGTGAAAGGTAAAAATTTTTTTACAAAATTTTTTAACAAGATTTAAAATTTAAATTTTGAAAAAAGTGAATCATGTCAAATATCTTCTGGAACAGTAAAAAAAAATACCTTACCACGCCTTGCATAAATGAAGATAAATGCTTCACAAAGGAAATATTTTGAAAATATTTTGTTGCGGTTATTCAATTAATACAAAACCATGCTACTTGATATGATAAGGAGAATTTTTATGTATTTTTTCAGCCTTTTTAAAAAGAATATAAGACTTCGTAAAAAAAAACCACCTTTTCGATCGTGAAAGATCAATTCAACGCATACGAACACAGCTTAAAAAATCATATTGCTCATTCATCAGAATCTTGGATAGAAACAAGAAACAGGTGGTTCCATGGTGTAATGGTTAGCACGCTGGACTTTGAATCCAGTGATCCGAGTTCAAATCTCGGTGGAACCTGGTTCATCTCTTTTCCAAATGTAAATGTTAAAAAAAATTATTCATTCAGAAAAAAATATCAAGAATTATGAAATTTTGTAAGAAGTTTTCCCCCGATTTATTTCTATATTCTCTAAATATATCATTAGTTGATTTATTTTACAAGCATGTCATGCTGGCTTTGATAGCTTAAGCCTTCCCTTCTCGCTCATGTCAAAAGGGGGGGGACAGATATTTTTTGGTGGAATGTTCAAAAAATCCCAAAAAAAGGTTTTATGACAATTTTACTATTATAACGTAACTGGAAATAGTTGGTTTGGTTTCAAATAGTTTAATTTAAAAATTAATCCTTTTAATACAACTTTATTGAATTAAAAAATAGGCACCTGTTTACTGCTTTCTTGAAAATAATGCTAACGTTAAGGGGTTAAAGGCCAAGTCCAGGTGTGCCCATAATCGGGTCCAAATTTTGGTACCTCACTCACTCGAGAAAACCGAGCTCTCCCATAGGTCTTAGACATCAGTTAACTAATCCCTCAGATGAAATTTAAATACCTAATTAATCAGGTTAATTTTTGAGTTTTAGTTAATTTCTGTATTTCTGAAGTTAGAAATTCACTTTAACTTAAGTGAAATACTTCCTTTTCCAAGTTTGAAAAACCCCTACGAACATATGCAATTGAAAGTTCTTAAAATAATTTTACTTAAAAAGGAGGTAGTCGCAGCAGAAACCACAGGTTCTGGAAGTTTCCCATGCCTAAATTGTGGAGGTGGAGGTAGGTGGTGTCGCCATCTATCGTGTAGAAGTCCAACCTGTCTCAGGCTCTGGCATCTTTCTTTCCTTCTCTTCGGGAAGGACAAACCAACAACAACAATTAAAAAGGAGAATATATTTTTGTTTTTTTGTTTGCAGCAAACAAATTTTTGAAAGACAATTCTCTTCGAATAAAAGGCAAACGATTCGAATTGATTTTCCTTTCTTGTGTTTATGATGTGTTGGAGAGATGACTAACACAAGATATTCAGTCTGTTTTCAGCTTTGCTGAGAGTATGGTAAAATAATTTCGCTCAAAATATTTTAAGAGCATATATCATACAAACTGGTTTATTTGGTACAACTGAGAATAGGCTTGAGATAACGATGAGTAAACAGTAAGGATTGCGGCGATTAGAACACCTGCTAAAAGCTTCCGTGAGACAGATCCATTCAATATACAATTTGAATTTTGGTTCGATCCTTGAAAATGAAACAGCAGTCAACAGATGAGTACAGCAGGTGGTTCCATGGTGTAATGGTTAGCACGCTGGACTTTGAATCCAGTGATCCGAGTTCAAATCTCGGTGGAACCTGGCACGTTTTCTTTTTTTTCTTCTATCAGAATAAATTCTTTATGCTTTTAAATAAATGGAAATGTTTGCTCCAAACATGTATATAAATTAATATGAAAGGATAACATTAAACTATATTAACAAATTTAGCAGCTCTTGTTGCCTTTATTCCAGAATGTTCTGCTTGCTTTGTATATATGAATATGAGTATCCGAACATTTTCATCCTAAGTAAAACATGCGTAAAGATCAATATCTTACTTTCAGATATAACTGAGAAAATAACTGTGTTTACATGTTGTTGTCCTTTTCGTTGTAATAAACTTGGAATTCATAAGCATACGGGATGATGGAAAAACGCGCGAAAGTTTATTTCATCAAAACTCTCTTCTTAAATAGCTTGAAGTGAACCAAAACAGTAATAAATATTAGTAGTGTCCTTAGTTGGTTTTTGCCAATTTATTCGTTTAATATCTTTTGGAAAAAACTCAAAAATTAGGCACAAATGGCACTGAAAGATTCAACAATTGTGCAATAAGTTCGTGTGAGACAAATTATATGAATACATACTTGCAAATATCTTATTCAGTGATACAAGCCAAAGCAAAATAGTTAAAGCAAGCAGCAGATGGCTCCGTGGTGTAATGGTTAGCACGCTGGACTTTTAATCCAGTGAACCGAGTTTAAATCTCGGCGGAACCTTGATATTATTTTTCTCCGTCTCTTTTTGATGTCCCTTTTAAATGCTTATAACTAAAAAATTTTAACATTTATCTAAATAAAATATTGAAACTCTATTCTGAAATTTTTCAAAGATTTATTTTTATTGTAATGCCGTTTTACCTATCTGTATGAAAGTTATCTCCGAAATACTCTTTATCACTAACTGCCTGAATCGTTTAATATTCCATACTTTAGATATTTCTGTACTCCCTTTAAATCTCACTGCATGGATGGCAAGAGTAATTGCTAACCTTGTGAGGGTGTCTAGAGACTGCTTTGATTGATTTCAAAAAATTTATCATTCTTACTATTCTTGCAACTGATTCGAGTTTTTGTTTCTTAAAAGCAGTCGTTTTTTTCATGGACTTTTTGAATCCGTTATTTTACAAAATTAACCAACAATCTGTGCACACAATGCTTTTTATTACCCTTACAATTTTATTTCATCATAAAAAAATAACTTATTTTGTGTCATTAAATAGCATTTTATCCAGTTCCAATCATTACATCCCTTAAAGATGGTGCGTTACACACATTTCTATAATCCATTTTCTTTTAATAGATTAGTCTTAAGAAAGACAAACTTTATAAACTTAACACTTTTTGGTAAAAAAAAATACTGTTACTCATCATAATATAATTTATCATATTTGAGCAAAAGGTAAATGCATTATTGCATAAAAACCATAAAACCATTGACGTTTTTTTCTTTCCAAAAAATATTTGTTTCTTTTTCGATTTTCTGTACTGCATATCTAAGCTGTGCTGCGCCTTTTGAATTTTCTCACGCAATTCTTGAACAAATTTCGTACTTTTCTTTGATATAAGTGCACGCACTGTGCGATTGAATATTAAAAAGTTCAGTGTGTTATAAGCAGCTGCAACAAGATCGCATGAATTAGGACCAGAATGAAGACACTCTTCCTTTCTTATAATCTCAGGATGAAAAAATGAATCAGAGCAGGTGGTTCCATGGTGTAATGGTTAGCACGCTGGACTTTGAATCCAGTGATCCGAGTTCAAATCTCGGTGGAACCTTGATATTTTTTCCCTGCCTGATTGCGATTTACTTTTTCAAATGCTTATACTGTTCAAAAAGTTTCAACATTTATCTAAAGAAAAGGATTAAAATGATTTTGTGAATTTATAAGAATTTGTTTCGTCTTTACATGTTAATGCCGTCTTGTGCATTAATAATGCTAATTATTTTACTTATTTATGTCTAATCTCCCAAATATTTCATCACTAAACTTTTTGCACCATATTCTAGATATATCTATACTCGTTTTGAATCTAGGTAAATACGTGTCGATCGTAAAGGCTAAATTTGTGGAATTTTTCTCATTAGGTTTTTAGAGCATGTTTGATCGAGCCTTTGCTTTTAAATGCAGTATATATACTGGCCTCCAATAGTTAAGGTAAAACGCATTTCTCGAAGCTTGTCATTAAAAAATAGCAGCAACAAAAAATTTCATTGTTTATATGGATGATAATCATATACTTCACGAAAACTTATTTGAAAAAACCCCACAGTCTCATAACTTTTATTTAAAGAAACGGAAATATCAGTAGAAATTAGAGAAAGTGTATAAAAATCAAAGTTAAGTTGCTTGGTGTGTACGTTGTATGTATGACTGTTGATCTTCAATAATTGTTGGTAATTTTCTTGACAATACCAGGAGAAAATCTAGAAACGTCATGGAGAAATTATTGACTCGATTCATTTAGGTGGCAGGTTTCGGGATGGAAGGAAAAGGGCACAAGCTCATGTCACTAGAGCGTCTTAAGGTATCCGACTACGTTCGGAACCGGGATTTTGCAAAAGCGTATAAAGGGATAATATTTATGATATTTAGTGTCACTTAGGTTAGAAAATGTTTATAAAATTGTTTTAAAAAGATTATTACAATAAAAAATTATTTAAGTACACTATTTTGACAAAAAATGAACATAGAATGACCCATTTTCAAAATATTCTCCTTTTGTGAAAAATGCTCCTATTATAATGTTTTGCCTGCATATAGCTCAGACCTCTGTAGAGAGGCTCAACTAGAATTTTTGAAATTTATATTTTAGAAGTGGGTTTATCCATATTTTACGACAACAAAGGGGAGTAATTTTAAGAAAAAAACGCCGATAATGATTTCAATGGGTGGTAACTCTGAAAATAATGTGAATTTTTGAAAATCCTTGTTCAGGCTCTCTGGAGAAGTCTTTATTTTATATAAGCGCGGGCGCGAAATATTATTTTAGAAGCATTTTTATAAAAGGAGAACATTTTGAAAAAGAATTATTCTAAGTTAATTTTTTGCCAAAATATTGTATTTAAATAATTTTTTTTGTCAGAATGTCCTTAAAACAATTTTATACATGTATTCTAATCTAAGTGACACTAAATATCATGAAAATTATCCATTTATACACTTTTTCAAAATCATGGTTCCGAACGTAGTCGGATACCTTAATCATCAGTTACAACATCTGTGGGAGACTATTTTCTACTTCTTTCAGGCTGAATGAGAAGCACTTTGCAGCCTCTGCTCGTTGCAGATTTTATTGTATTGGGAACAAAAATCCTCACTACAAAGGTGAAAAACGTCTTCACAATGCAAGTATCTATGCAAAACGACCAGTTATGTGTATTCCTCCAAGCCATCTACAGTGATGTGCCGATTTATATTGGGCAAACGAACATGTTTCCTGGGTCAGACAGCAGTGGACTTCTGTCCTCTTCACATAAGATTCCAGGTTTACACTGACTCGGGGTGTCCACTGATCTGGAGGGAACACAACGCAGTAAGTACAACCAATCCACCAATGTTGAAAGATATATTTACAGAGGTGGTGGAATCACAAGGCTTGGGCAGAAAGATCTCTCTCTGTGGTCATACTGATCTGTATGTGATCTATGGAGGAATTCTGACTGAAGTGAGTTATCGCGGGGAGATCCTAGATCGATATATTCAAACATACACCACTGCTATCGGTAATGAATTCATTCTGATGGATGATAAAGTGAGAAATCACCGAATTGTACTTGTTGAGGATTATCTTTAGGGTTATAGTTTGGAAGGAATGGAATGGCCAGCTCAATCTTCAGACCTGAATCCGATGAAACATATTTGGGGCTACCTTAGTACAGAGATCGCCAAAGCGGTGGTCCACGAGAAAATTTCGCTGATCCCCAGAAAAATGTGGAATATACTTACTTATAACGTTATGTTTTAAGATGCATTGAAACATAATTAAATTCGTGAAAAGCTGTAAAAACGCTACTTGATAGAATTACGTCATTTCATAGAATAACGCCACTGTAAATAAGTTTCATATTGCTGTAGCTGTGTTGTTTTATCTACATGTTTTGCCTCGTCTCGTTTCGTACTCTTCTAATGCTTCATTCTCCTGTACGTCGCATATGTATATCAGTTGAAGCATTTAAAGGTAGGCTTGCGGACATATTGAATTCAATATAAAATACATTCAATATATACATTAGTTGAGTTATTAAGGAAGTTTTTGTGTATTTTCTTTTGCATATTGGTGTTTTTTTAAGACAACTATGTGCATAGTTTCTTTTATTAGATATTTATTGGGATAAAATTCATTTAGGTACATTTTATATGATCTTGGATCACTTTTTTTATAAATATAGTTAGCACTTTAATAGGATTTTTTGTGGCCCCCTGGATTTAAATTATGAATTTACTGGTCCGTGAGGTCAAAAAGATTGGCCACCGCTGCCTTAGTCCGACTTCAAGGTTCTTTACATGAGCCGGAACAAGGGTTACCCCATATTTGATCCTCGCTTCCCATTTCGGTATCTGATAATTTATAGCATGGAAAAGTCGATGCCACTAACGCATTACATTTAGGAGGGGACATATTTCTTATTAAAACTCATTTTTGTAATGTTTCAAAGACCTCTTTTCTCAAAAGTCTGTGATATGTTGCTTCTTCCAATAAGGAATTTTTCTCACCAGTACTTTTTTTTGTTGTAAAGTATGTTTGTATTCAACTTATGCAAATCTATGTCACACTCAATAAGAAACTGTTTATTACACATTTCCTCCAAATTTCTTGTTTGTATGTTCATTCATTTTTAAAACAAAACACATTAAACAGGCCGTACCTTTTGTAGGGCACTTGTAACTTTTGAAGGGAAATGTATACAAGGGATATATCTACGTTTAATTCATAAAGAACTCATAGGAATTTTGAACCTTTGTTAACAGTGGCGTAACGGAGAATATTTGGAACCGCTGCAAAGTCAGGTTTTGAGCTCCAAGCCAAATTTACAAAGGGTGCTTGGTATCAGTCAGACTTTGCCCCCTTGATGGGGCTTGCGGGAGTGTACATTACGCCACTGTTTGTGAATGCATTATTTTACTAAATTCCCCAAATCTGTGATTTATTTTGTATTATTCATAACTTTTCTTTCCTTATACAAATGTATTTTGTGTCATTAAGTAACATTAATCAATTTTCCAATCATGACATCTCTTAAATATAATACATCAGCTTTTTAATTCATTTTTTTTTTATTTAATAGCTGATAAAAGTTTTACATAGATTTATGTTATTAATGAAAAAATATGTGCTTACTCATCGCGATGTATTTGGACCAAAAGTCGATTAAATGCGTTGCTGCGTTAAAACTAATATTCTATGGTATTTCTTTCATAAAAAAATATCTGCTTTTCATATCTGCTTTGTGTACTTCATATTTAAGCAATGAATAACTATGTGTAATTGAATAGTAAACAGTGTTCAGTGTTTTATGAAGCAGCTGCAACAAGATCATGTGAATTAATTCACGTGAAATGCTTTTTTCCTTTATGAAAAAATCTCAGTGTGAAAATCTGTAAAAAGGCAGGTGGTTCCATGGTGCAAAGGTTAGCACGCTGGACTTTGAATCCAGATCCGAGTTCAAATCTCGGTGAAACCTGGTTTAATTTTTCTTTCTTTTTTCAATTTCTTTAAGCATTCGAATAAATTTAGTTAAATGTTTGCTACTCAGACATGCAAATATTTATGAAAAGGCATAACATTAAACTATAATAACCAATTTAGAATACTGTGGCACATTATTCCAAAGTGTTCTGCTTAGGTCAGCGTTTCTCAAATTGTGAGGCCCCTTGGGGGCGTGATAAACCTATGTGGGGGGCGCGAGTATATCGAAAGATCGAAAGTAAAAGATTATTTCTAAAAAATGTTATTAATTTACTGAAAGCGATACAAAATACATTCTGACATAATAAAAAATAAAAAGCATATTTATAATGATATAATATGCTTATAAAAATACATCAGTACTGCTCAATGTATTTGGCAATTGATTTATCAATACTAAGTTAACAAGTTTAAAAATTACTAGTAACTCTCACACATAAGCCTGTCATATACAAAATTATATACATAATCTAATACTTATCTTAATAATTTCGTGCACGGTTTATAATTAAATTCGTATAGCTTTAGTAGCTTTACGTTACTAAGTACGCTTTTAAATTCAATACATAGTAATTATGTGGAGGAGGGGGGGATGAAAATTATGATTGAAAGTTTGAGAAGTACTGACTTAGGTAGAAAATGCATGTGAGTCTCATTATCCAAACATTTCATTCCCAAGTATAATCCGTGAAAGATTAAAGCATGGGGGTTATACATGGTATAATGGTTAACACGTTGATCGTTGTATATCATTTATTAGTCAAATAATGAACCTAAATTCCATTAACTAAATGTAATTAAATGCATTGAATTTGTACATATGCTTAAATTTATATATTTTAAATAACAGTGCATGAAAACACTAATTAAAAAGATAAACTAAAAAAAAAAAAGTAATGAGGTTCCACCGAGATTTGAACTCGGATCACTGGATTCAAAGTCCAGCGTGCTAACCATTACACCATGGAACCACCTGCTGTTTGCTTCCACTGTTTTCTTTGACTTATATCACTGAATAATAAATTTGCAAGTATGTATTCACATAATTTTTCTCACGCAATCTTATTACAGTTATTGAATCTTTCAATGACACTTGTGCCTGTTTTTTTTAGGTTTTTCCACAGGTTTTTCCAACCGAATGTGTTGGCCCAAATCAATCAAAAAAAATTTCAAAGATTTATAACCATTTTAGTTTATTTCGAGCGGTCAGAAAATTTTTGATCAAGAAAATTTTAATTTTTCAATCTTCTTGCATGCTTACAAATTACGTATGCTTATTATAATGAAAAAAGACAACAATATGGAAGCACAGTCCTTTTCTCAATTACGTCTGAAAATAAGATTTAAAATTTTTCACACGTTTTACTTTGGAGGAAAATGTTTGAATTATCATATTTAAGTACTGAACATTCGTAGAACATTCTAGAATAAATACAACAAGAACTGCTAAATATGTCTACATATATTTTAATGTTATGCTTTCTCTTAATAAGACGTATGTTATAATAGACATTACATTAAATTTATTTAAATGCATACAAAAATTGAAAAAAAGGAAGAAAGATGAACGAGGTTCCACCGAGATTTGAACTCGGATCACTGGATTCAAAGTCCAGCATGCTAACCATTACACCATGGAACCTCCTGCTGTGCGCATCTGTTGACTGCTGTTTCTTTTTCATGACCGAACCAAAATTCAAATCTTATATTGAGTGGATCTGTCTCACGGAAGCTTCTAGTATCTATTTTAATCGCCGCAATTCTGCGCTGATCACCTGACATCCTAGTTCTGTACTGAACTAATTCATGCAATCTTGTATTGCACTCCTATTCGGAAACAACATTACACCAGACGTGTTTTTTTATGCGCAAACATTGTTAACACACGAGTTCGTTTTGAGAAAAAAAATTGTGAAGGCATTGCGGGAGAATGTAAACACCTGTAATAGATTTTAGCATGGACAGAATTAATTCAAAACATCACCGGTGAGTCAGACAAAATAGCTATGAATATCTAAAAGAAAAAGTGCATTCGAAGCAGATGGTTCCATGGTGTAATGGTTAGCACGCTGGACTTTGAATCCAGTGATCCGAGTTCAAATCTCGGTGGAACCTTGATATTATTTTTTTACTCTGTAAAATTAGAAAAATGAAAATTTTTATAGTGAAGTAGTTTTTTGGAAGTGGAATTGAAGGGACAATTTATTTAAGCTACCATGGAATAATGTAATGGATAAGTGATATACCAGCTTCAAATATATTAATATTCACCATGAAACCGCGTGAATTTAAAAGTAACTTCATGAAATCGTATATCCATAGGTTTTTTTCTTTTGTTGATCATTATTTCCATCTAAGAAACAGTATAAATATGTTTAATTCTTTGTTTTAACTCCTTCAATTACTTTTTTAGATATCGGGGTTCTCTAGGGAAAAAATTATATAATTTGCATTTTCTAATTAAGTGTAAATCACTTACATACCATAATTATTTAGAGCAATAGTTCTTAAACTTTCGGTCTCCGCCGTCCCCCTTTATATATCTCTCTCAGCCTAACAACGCGAAGCCCCAAGACTTTTAACAACCCTTTCTGTGACTACTAACAAACGGCTGAGTGATTTAAGTGCAATCATAACTGTATTGTCGCGCTATGAATTCAGTTTTTAATCTTTTTACATGTGTTTCTACTAATTTTTGAAATTATTTCGTGGTAGTAATGACCATGTAGTTTCTGAATTAATGTTCCTGATCGAAACACATGTTCTAGTAGCGTTCTTTCATTGGGGCAATTTAGTCCTCTAGTCTAGGATGGCACATCTTTCTATATTTCTCCGTCAAGTCTTTCAGAATCCGTAAAAAAGGAAATTTTAACATTGAATAAGATACCTTCACGGTCCTCCTAGAAACAAGCTGTGGACCTCCGAACGTTCGCTGACCACAGTTTAAGAGCCATTGATTTAGAGTAGTGGTCTTCAAAATGTGTCCAAGGGAACCCTGGGATTCCACGATTCACAATAAAAAATCGGACAAAAAGTATAATTTGTATGCAAAATGGAATTTCGCTTATGAAGTTTGTATAGCCACAAGTATCTAAGGCTCATCTAAGTCATTAAAATTAAAAATTTCGTGTACGCATTATAGCTTTATTTTCTAATACTGATTTAACCTTTATTATAATATAATACAATACTTATGTTTTTCTTTTTCTGTACTATTAACGAGATTGTGAGAATATTCTATTGTTTATTATTCTGGATTCCTTGAAATAACTTCATATTCGTTAGTACAATGTTTTGCAATACTAAATAGTTTTCTAATGGAAAAAGCACCTATTTTCATTTGCGGAAAAAATACCCATATAAAAGGAGAGTAAACAACTTATTGATATGTCACCGCATTCAACATTAAAATCTAAACTTAAGCAAGAACGGCTCTTAAATTTTAAGTTTCAAATTCACGCAAAACGCACAGTTATAAACATGTTAATACTATTCATAACAACGTATTTAAGTTTTAAGTATTTCTCTTTCAACATGAGTGGCTACAAAAACCAAATACAAAAGCAAATAAGAAGAGACAAAATATAAAATGTGACTGCAGATAATTTCAATAGATCTAGACTTCGACAGTTTATCTAAAAGAATACAAGTACATATTCCAGTTACTATAATGGGAGTAAACCTGAATCGTTAAAAAAATAAAAATTTAAAAGGACGATTTCGGAACCGTGATTGTAGGCATACATGGATAATTTCACGGATATTTGTTCAGTTTAAAATCATGATAAATTGAAGTCATTTTGGCAAAAATTATTTAGTAATATTTTGGCATTATAAATTTTTTAATTTTTGGTTACTATAATTAATATTTTGCAGAATTAGTTCAGTCTTTAGAGGAAATTTAACTAGAATTTCTGAAAAATTCCCATTATTTTCAGAGTTTCCTCCAATTGAAATAATTATTGGCGTTTTTTTCTTAAAATTGTCCCCCCTGTTGTCGAAAATATGAATAAACCCATTCTAAGTTATATATTTCAAAAATTCTAGTTGAGCCTCTGTAGAGAGGTCTGAGCTATATAGAGGCAAAATATTATTATAATAGAAACATTTTTCACAAAAGGAGAACATTTTGAAAAAGATTATTCTAAGTTAATTTTTTGCCAAAATATTCTATTTAAATATCTTTTTTGTCAAAGTATCCTTAAAACAACTTTATACATGTATTCTAATCTAAGTGACACTGACTATCATTACAATTATCCATTTATGCGCTTTTGCAAATTCACGGTTCCGAACGTAGTCGGATACCTTAAATTTTTTTAACAAGCACAATACTTTTTTGTATTGTCTTTACATAAAGGATCTATTACACACATGTTGAATACATTAAATATATTTTTATAGATATATTCTCCTAAGTGCGCGCGCGCGGAATGAGGTTCCCTGAAAACACCTTATGGCTCTCAGTGTTCAGTGAGTCGAAAAAGTTTGAATATCAATAATTTAGAGTATAATCAAGTTATAGAGAATTATCTATATAGAGAGCTAAATATCAAAAATTTAATATTAAAACTGTTTTTATAAAGTATGCTAATGTTACAAAGTTTAAATAACTTGAAGAGAAAAGTTTCTTTCACAAAATGAGATGCATTTTCATTATGAAAATAAGTAAAAAAAATTCATTTCAATTTTTCAACTAATTTTAAACATTTTGCGCAATGTATCGATCTGCAAATGAATTGAAAATGGTACTCAAAAATAATGTAAACCAGACATAGAATTATGGAAAAGTACTCCATTTAAATTTATAATATTTCGTTTTTAATACGAGTTAAGTATATTTCATATCCAGTTTTTAATACGTCTCTTAAACCCATTAACTGTCACTCGTTCCTGAAAATTTTGGCCGGTTGATTTATATATATGCACAAAAATTTGTGTAACAGTATGATTATGTATTCAAATTACGTTTTTTTGTTTTGAAAATATGATGTTTTTTAAAATGGGTATCACTATTTGGGGGTATTTAAAATGGGTATCACTACAAAATGATCAATTAAAAAAATCGTTTCAATAAAAAACAAGAGTAGAGTAAGAGATCGTTACTACTATTTTAGTAATAAATGTAATCTCGAAATTATATATTTATGTACGGTATTTTATTATAATTTAAAAACCACGTATAAAAATAAAGGCTTCAGATATGACAATTCTGTTCCATTCAACCTAAAGATAAATTTCAAATTTATTTGCTTGTAAAGAAACGAAGCACATTCTCTGCTACACACAATATTGATTGACATATATAGAATGAAACCCTATACCGTCTGGCGTACCAAACATATTTTTGGAGTAGAATGGTGTGCGTAAAATTACAAAGCATATATATGAGTTAATAATCATTTTAATGGTTGCATTTACTTGAATCGATTTTTTTTTCTTTCCAGGGGAATCGTGGAGTTCGCGGAAGACAAGGTAAACCAGGACCACCTGGAGACAAGGTACGATATTGTTCTTTTTTTTTAGTGTATTCTTTAGAATAATTCAAATTCGATACTTTTATGGAATATCATTAATTAAAAATAACTTGAGAGGTATTTGGGAGATTAATAATATTCTCAAGTTTAACACAAATGAACTAATACATAAATTTAAATTAAAACTTATTCTAGAATTTTTTTCAGATGCTGAAAAATTCATAGAACTATTCTTCTTCTTTTGTATTAGTTATTTTTTTAAATTTTATTTCATAAAACTTAAATAAATGAATAAAAAAGTTATTTTTGTGAAAATTTTAAAGCTGACAAAATTTACAGGCAGAAATAAAGTGTTCTGAAGTTCTTTGTTTTTTAGATTTATAAATAAAATTCACGCTTATGCCTATTTG
>BMAV01020720.1:0-86881 GCA_019973955.1 Trichonephila inaurata madagascariensis
CAAAATTAAATACTAATACAGGTTCGCATCGTCAGAGCTCAAGTGCCTCCTGGAAACTGGGTGTCAAAATTACCTGCCGATAAGGTGCCGCACTAAAAAGAGATACATGCTTCCGGGAAATGTACTAGATCTACAATGGTAAAACACCAATCTGTAGCCCATTAGAAATTTTTAAAAAAACACTTTTAACAATTTTAAAATTTGGCAGCACTCTCTCTGACAGTTAAATAACAAAAAAAAATTTTACTTATTTGTAATACACCATGTAAAATAGTTTAAGATAATAATTTTCAATCTTGAATAAAATAATATGTACGACAAAGACAACAACATATTTATTGAGTAAATAATTATGAGAATACATTTAATGCGAAATTTGAGCTTGATGATTTTTGATATATTTGGTTTATATTGGATCGTAAAAAATGATAATGTCATTCTTATTTCGTCATCTACATTTAAAATTCTCTGTCATTTTTCCATTTTTATACTTTTTAAGATTGAAAAACCGAATTCTCTCAAATAAGATGTAGAAAATTGTTGCAATATTTTTAAAGCTTTTTGGCTATTATGAGATAATCGCCTCTAATTTTAATCCAAAATGCATTAATTTACTCTCTCTTTCAAATGTATTTAAATCAAATCTCAATTATTACAGATTAAAATTATTTTTTTTCCTCTTCCTTTAAAGTTAATTCACATAAAGAGATTTCCGTATCACACATGTGGATTACAAACCTAATCAAATTTTTTTATATCGATCTATCCATGAAAGGATGTTATAAATATATCATGAATACCCTTAGTTTATTTCTATAAAACGGGGAATGATTTGGCTCCAGATTTCATTTTTTTCCCTCAGAGTTTAATAATTTTTAAAAATTTGGCGGCACACAAAAGTGCCATGGCACAGTGGTTGAGAATCACTGATATATGTATTAGCTCATATGCAGAAAGAGTAATTTTAATACTGTCTATTACAGAATGAAATTAAAATTAAATTTAAATTATAAATACTGTGTGTGATGATTTCAATATAATTTATTCATTTTTATATGATGTACTTAATTTTTCTTTTTAAATAGTTCCCGAAAATTAATTAATTTATCATCTATAAAAATATAAGCTGTAATAGGGATTATTATTCTAGCAACTAACTTAAGTAACTTTCTAAATACAACACTCTTTACCACAAGATGGATTCCCTTAACATTTAAAAATTAATTTCACTCCTATCTGTCTACCTGTACTGAAACTTTTTGGAGGAAGGTTTTTCATATGTCATGCAACTAAAACGAAATTGCATTATGGTATTACACTTTCAGAAAAAAAAATTATCTTTCCCTACACCTATATATATAGTGATTTTATTTGTAATATTTAAATTTCTCCTAATATTATTCTTTCCTTTCCCCTTGGCACTTTATATAGACAAATTACTGGTGAAGGTTGGCTAGCCCTAAAACTTGTTTAAACCTGCAATCTTGGCTCCTAAGGCCAGGAGTTTGTTATTGTACTACTGTGCCTATTATTTCCTATATTGAATAGTTATACTTAGGTTCTATAGCTATCTGTATATAAATCGCTATCTCCCCTGAATAGCTGGCCTAATTCAGTGACAGCTCTAGAAATCATAATAGGTCTCCAGTTTAGTCCTAAGACTCTTTTTGTATCTACATCTGTTGTGTCTCTTGAACTCCAATTTCTTTTTTCTTTGGCATTGTAGGATTTAGAACTTTTTCACTTTTATTTTATTATACTATATGGAAGTGGGCGGAGCTACGCGCTACTGCAAGCCCCCCTAGCATCCCCCTCCAAGGTGGCTTTGAAAGGAAACGAAAGGGCAATGACTCCGACGGAAGAGACAGCGAGAGAAGAGAGATTAGAACATGACGAAGAAGAGATCGAGAACGAGAGAGAGGCAGGCGCACATTGGCTTAGGAATAATGACCCTTAAAAACATAATGAAAGCCAATTATGTATTGTTAATTATGTTTCACTTAATTCATTACTTATTATTCTTCATTTTATTTATTCTTATTTTAAAAATAAACAGATTTAGCTGGCAAATCCCTGTTTGCGATTTCATCTCAATAACAACATAACATATATATATATATATATATATATATACAACTTTAAAATTGAAGGTAAGCAAACGTATTATCTGACTAACTGTATCTTTTTTCTCAGAACGCAAACGGGAAACCGCCGAAGGTACCAAAAGCTCGGGAATAATCAAAGGAATCCGTTTTGACCATTTATATTCCGATATTGCAATTAGTTGAAAAGATATTAATTAAAAACCTTAAAACGCATAATTATTTTGCCCCTGTGGGCATTTTTTTTTTTTTTAATGAGACTCAGACAAAAAATAATTACAGAATCGGAAAGATCGCTTACTTCGCCAAGATATGGTATAATTTTATTTTACAAAATAATGATATTTTCTATTTTTTACTATTTTTTTCTAAAATGTGTCAAAATCGATACGTTTTTATGAAAAGGATTTCTACATCGTTCCGCTTGCATTTTTTTTTCGCGTTAATGAAATGATATTCTACACTAAAAAAGTTCATGCTTCTCTCTTTTAGAATCAGTCATTTAAAAAATAAAATAACAAAAACTTTTTTTTTTACGATTTTTCAAAAAATACTCAAAATTTTATTTAAATACTTAATAACTTCTTTATTTATAAATATAATCTCACGAAACTTTTTTTCCACGTATCGAAAGACATTATCTATAATTTGTACAAAGATTGAAAAAATTACTTAAAAATTACGGTTTTAAAAAAAAAAATTGTGTTTTTCGTTTTTTCCCTTTTTGCGAGAAATATTTAAGCATTATTTTTGTTACATTTTTTGTTTAAAAATTACCGCTGTTTGCAATCGATATATGAAGTTTAAAGGCATTAACTTTATAATATTATAGTCAGAACCACAGGATGCTTTTAAGATAGTTATTTATTTAAGTTTGCTTAGGCTACGTGATGCTTCACGTTCTACATGGGGAATAATGGCGTCCTCTGGTATGAACTGGTATGACTATTGGAACATGGAACGCGAAGCGTTCCTCCGTCCCATCACTGAATAGTGAATGTGGCCTGTGACGTTGATTGTCCTGGGTGGTTAGTGAGAAGCTACCTGATTGGTGAGAGTAGTATTGAAGGGGTGGAAGGGAGTAGGCAGGGGATGACGCATTCGTCTGAGGAAAATGGCCTTTGGAGATTTTTCAGAGCCGTGAGTTGATAACGAGCAATGCGGTTGGTTGATGGAACTAAGTGAGCTACCTCTCTATTGGCTGTACCAGAGTAGGCTAAATGGGAGTGGGCGTTCCTGATGGGGAGCAGCATTTGAGAATTTTAAGTAAGAGAAAAAATAAAAGTTAAGAAATTTAGCAATTCATTCATCAAAAGATGAATGAAAAAATGAAGAATTATGGTGGATTGTAAGAGTCTAGGAGAATTCTCCTAGGCCTCTTATGACTTGTCAAGTGGTATATAATTTTCTAGATTATTTAAATTGGCATTATTAATATTGGGAATATTGGCAAAGAATTTCTTTGCTAGTAGTTGGATATAATTTTTAAAAGGTTGGAGTTTGAGAGCTTTGTAGATATTGGAATTTTTGGTATATCTATTTGCCTTTGTTATAGTTCTAATGATAGAGTTTTGAGAAGTTTCCAAAATTTTAATACTAGTATTTGCTGCATATCCCCATACAGGACAGCCGTAAGAGATAATGGGCCGCAAAACGGCTGTGTAGAGAAGCACTTTGTTGTACATATCCATTTCTGAATTCCGGCATATTAGGGGGTAGATTGATCTTAAAGCGTTCCGGAATTTGTCACGCGAGTGTAAGATGTGATGTTTATGGCGTCCTCTCTAATTAGATTACATAATATAAACAAAATAGATTTCATACATGTGGCGCCATCTATTAAGAAGTAACAACTAATATCTAACAAACTTAAAAATGAAACCGAAAAAAAATTAAAACTTAAACAAATAACACAATTTTACAATAGCCAAGGGTTTGGTGGCGAAAATCTGTTTGGCTCCAAATGACTCTTTTCCTCTGTACCCGTCACGTTTGATGAAAAGTTACACTAGAAAAGAAGATGCGCCTATAAATATTGAACATCACCAGATTTGGCGAAATTAAATATCTCTTCCTTTTATTTTAAAGGTCTTTTCACACTCCTTTTTTTCCGAGAATTTCGTGGCGCGATCGGCGCAGCGCTTGATAACTACTGTTTATACCCGGGTTCGAAACAACATCATCGCTTAATTTTTATGATTTTTTAAAAAATACTCAAAATTTTATTCTTGCATTTAATAACTTCCCTGCAATTTTGTAATTGGAAAGATAATTTATTTCGCCACGATACAGTATGTTTTTTTTTTCTACGAAACAACGATACTTTACATAGTTCATAATCTTTTCTAAAATAAATCAATATCAATGCGTTTATATGAAAATGAATTTTAAAAAACTCATACTTTGATCTTCCAGAGTTAGTGATTTAAAAAGTAAAATACCGAAAACTTTATTTCACGAATTTTTAAAACATACTCAAATTTTAAATATTTATATATAATAACTACTTATAAAATTCAATTTTTTATAACTTCTTCATTTATAAAAATAATTGCATGAACCTTTTTTCCCGTGTATCGAACATTTCAAAAAATGCTCACAATTTTAATTCAACATTTAATATAGTTGGGATATTTGTAATTATAAAAAATTCTACTTTTTTCAGAATACAACTATTTTTAAAAAGGTATATTTTCGTTTCCGGAGCCTAAAAAGTTTCAAAGTGAGGGAGTGAATATTCAAGTCCCACTGTTTACTTGGCCCTTGCACCATTAAAATTCAAATTCACTCATTCACTCACCCACTGTTTACTTAATCGAGAGCTTTTGGCGACGCACCTCGACATTTTGAACCATTGTCAAGTAACGAGGATGAGACTTGAGCTGGCACCCATCTCTCGTAACTACCATACCACATCAACGCTAGGACGTTTAAACTCTCGATAGATTCAACAGCTGATCTTCAGCGGTAGTCAAAATTTTAAAAGGGCAGTAATAATTAATTGTGGGAAATTACCACGCGAATTTTTTAATGACGTTAATATAGAAATCACACACACATACCAGGAACGGCTGATAGCGGGAGGGAAGGGAGGGAGTTTCCATAACAATACGTTATGCATTTAAAAATGTTCGTGCAACGCCGAAGGGAAATAAACCTGTCTAACAAAGAAAGAAGCGAAAAGATTTCGAAACAGGGAATTTAAAAAACACACACCGAGCAACGCCGGGCTAAATGGAGGAGAGGGGAGTCATTTTGAAAAAGTATTAGAAGTGCTGATTGTGTGAAGGAAAGGGGAAATTTATAAAAGTACAGAAAGCCCGTGCAACGCCGGGCCATACATCTAGTATATGTATATAATTCTTTTTTCATCCAGTTTGGTTTCCATAAGTAATGAGAATTGAGAGTACAAAGGCTAAACCTGATACAGTATTTTTTCGTTTGATTTTCGTCAGATATAAATGAGAAGACTAATGTTGTATCTACATCTGAAAAAGTAAGAGAATGGAAGTGTTTGAAAGGTTTTTACAAAATTTTGCTTACAGAGAAAAATTAACAATGAAGTAGTCAAAATTCTATACATTTCAATGCTACCGATGGCCGAGTTCATTATTGAATTATTATGAAAAACACTGCATTAAATGTTTAGTTACAATGTTTTAGTTTTCCCTTCCAATATTGGTAGAAAGTTAATGAAATTCAGCATCAAACGTTATAATTTAAAGAGAAGAAATTTTATTCTAGACTTTTAAGTGTATTATTAATTCGTAATAAAATTTTGAATCACTAAAAAAAAAATTTAGTGGAGGGGGTAGGTAAAATTCTTATATTCTTATAATCTTTTTAAAAAAATTATATTATACTCCAGAAAAAAAAAATTTTTTTTTTTCAAATAATTCTCGAAAGGATCGTTATTCAATTATTAGTACTATTCTTCAATGACGAAAATATTTTCAATTACACACACACATCTTCGAAAATATATAATATATATTTAGAGACTACTCTTATATGAATGTGATTCTCAATGCAATGTAAAAATCCGCTTTCGTTCCTAATTCTAAATGTCCTTCCAAAATCAAAATTTGAAATTGTAAGAAAAAGAGATTTTAGAACTGTTCATTTTTGTCCAAGTTTCTAAAATGTTTTGTTATAGCCGCGATAGCCGAGGTGTCCAGTAACAGTCTCTAGACAGAAGTAATCCCCTTTGTCTCGCGGTTATGTTACGTGGCTACGGACCCTTCCATCAGGGTGTAGAATTTGATTAAATATTTAAGCGTTTCATATTGATAAAAACATGACATTCGGAATCAAAGTCCACCTTCTTGAGCCCAAAAATGTCAGTTTCAAAATTAATCTGCTTAATATGTAACTGAACTAACTTCATTTTCGACAATGTACTTTTTATTTTAATTTAGGACTTTTGGAGTGTAAGTATGGTTTTCTTTAAAAATAAAACAAGAAACAAGATAATAAAGGAAAATAAATTTCTTTAAGAGCTTTCATATCGAATTAATTATTCCAGAAGTATAAATAGAATAGAAAAACTGAACAATTTTTTTGAAACTGATGCTTTGAATATGTTGCTGGAAGGCTCCGATGATCATTTTTTATTCTGATTCCTGTTCATGTCTCTTACACCTCAACTTGGTTCAGTTTTGTTTTTATACTTTGTTTACGTGATTTTCATGGCGCTCGCAAGTTTAAAGTGTATTACGCGTTTACATTCCTGTACAAGAAACCTTTCTAATCTATCAGCAATTAGTAACGCTTACCATAGTCAGGAAGGCGATATTTTCAGAAATAAATACTCAGATTTTTTCAATATCCACAGAAATATTTATTCCAAAGCATTCCGAGCATCTCGTAACAGAAACAGACTTGCAGTCGTTAAGGAAAGTATTAATTGTCAACGGGCTGTACGACAATACTGTTCGAAAACAGAACAATCTTTGTTGTCTTCATGTCCAACGATCTTTGTCGATTTTTTGAAGAGTAAAAAAATAAACCGATGTTTTTTTGTGTGGAGTGAGTCTGAAAATAAAGTCGTAGCATCGCATCCAGAACTAAAAGAGATTGAAGACTGGTTGAACGATTCTAAAAATCCACATTATCTGCAACATGAAGCTATTTTTCTTGCTGTTGGAATGCGGACGAATTGTTTGCTGGGTGCATTTCTATGGAAAGTGGACAGAGGACAAGCTGTATGAATAAATTACAAATTTATGTAGAGTTACTTAAAAAATAATTAATCTATTTTGATGGGCAACAAACTGTTAATTAACTATTTCCTTTAATCAATCTATGCAATATCTTTATAAATATCCTATGTGTTAATAAATGTTTGGATAGTTAAAAAATATATTCTAAATTATCTCAATGTAACAATGAAATGGCAAACAAAAAAAAGATTCATGACTAATTATATTTATTTGCTATAGTTTGTTCTTACAATTATAAAGAATTACCTCAATATACTTTTACAAAATTTGGTTTACCTTTTGAAAATTGGCTGCAAAAACAAATAAACAAAATGTTATAATTTAATAAGTCTTCCAAAATTTGCCATTTTATGTAAACTAACCAGGACATAATATTTTTAAATTGGGAGATCAAATAACTGTTTGTAAATATATTTAGTTCTTACAGTTGTGGTGTATAAAATTAATTCATTTTAATCAAAATTTATATTTTTAGCTGTTATTCATTATATTTATAATACTAGTAATTTTTAATTAGTTGATTAAAGATTGAATGGTTGATTACCTAGTGTTTAATGGCACCAAATTCTCACAATAACTTTTGGACCAGACACAAAATATATAAAAAAAATGCAGAAAAAATATTTTTTAACAAATCTTATTGTTATGC
Source organism: Trichonephila inaurata madagascariensis (assembly GCA_019973955.1). Taxonomy (NCBI): domain Eukaryota; kingdom Metazoa; phylum Arthropoda; class Arachnida; order Araneae; family Nephilidae; genus Trichonephila; species Trichonephila inaurata. The sequence continues at coordinate 7,974 of BMAV01020720.1, forward strand.
AATACTTTTTTTAAAGTTTTTTATGCAAATGTCTAATGAAAAGAATACTATAGCATAGTTTAATGTGTGTAACAAATAAAAAGTCAATTTCTTATTCATAATTGGGTAAATTATACACACACTTGCATGTATAAGTATGTCTTCCTTAGGAGAACAAGAAACATGAGATTACTGTTATTCCATGTGGTTTAAAAAAAAAAGAGCATACCAAGAAATCCCAGTAAAATAACACATTTTATATTCAAAAGAATTCTTAAAGCTGTTTTCGCCAAATGTAGGAGAGCTTAAACTAAACGCGGAACACATTTTCGGACGGAAAAATTACTCTATTTTCATGAAAATTTGTAACGTTGTAACTCATACATTTGTTTATAGTATAGTGTTTTTAAAATTTCAAAATATTCCATAAATAACTAATTTTTCGTTTTAACATGTAAAAGAATAGCTTATTTAGCATTAAGGTATAGGGGGAAAAAATGCGAAACATATTTTATAAAGGAAATAATGTGTCAATTAGAATAAAAATGAGTAATATGATAAAATAAGGGATTCTTTATAGGATAGTGAAACTAGATTATAAAATTAATATTGGAGTTCTTTTATATTCGAAAAAATATACCGAATTTGGTTCTATTTTTTTTTACCATTAACCAAAGACAGCCTAAAGTTAAAAGAATAAATTACACAAATTTAATTAAGAGAAAAATTATTTTTGCAAATTTTTCCCACTACACTTTTAAATACAATCTTAGTCAAAATTGATGAATTTTATGTTATAATTTATTTTTAATTAAATTTTGAAATAATTGCAAAAATGAAAATAGAGTAGGATGTATATTTTTAGGAATAAAGAGTAAAATTATGTTTAAAAAATTAGATGCTCTTGTAGGGGGGGATAGTGCATTGAGAGTTGTGTGTGCCCATTTTCTTTAAAACATTCTTAAATTTTTTAAATATAAACTCAAAATCTTGGTCTTTTTTAATTATAGTGTGGTGGAATTCGGATGACTCCATTCACATCAGTCGAACATTACCTTGGTGAAGGTTTGAGGCTATCTAGACGTTTAGGTGTGAAATCTGCACTGGCTGGACTGTGGTAATTAATCTCTGTAATGATTTATATTTTTATTCATAATATTTATAGTTAATACAGCATGTGGCAAGAAAAAGTTTTTTTTTAGTTTGGGAAAAAATCTGAAGAGATTGTTTTTAGATGCTCAGTGAGATTACAAATGAAATTGATATCCATTGCTGAATATATACAAATATCCTTCCTATAGTATGGATTAGCTCTTATCTGATAAGAAAATTGTGGTGGAAACCTTCATTCTGCATAGCAGCATGGTTTCATTCTAAAAAAACATTAAAACCAAAAAATCTGAATTTCAAGATATTACAATTAGGTATTATTTAAATCAGGACTAAATTGATATCAGAGTGCTAGACACCAAGCACTGTGTTTGGTGCAATTCCTTAATTGCTCAAGCAGCACTTATTGTTGAGTTATATGGAACCCAACATGGCGCCCTAGCCGTAACAAATCGTCGGGAAAATGATTTTAAAGAATTGTTTTGAAATATGTTTCAAATAAAAAACAAAGGAATAGGTTGAAAAAAACCACTACCAATCAATATAATATATTTAAATTATATTATATGATTAAATTATTATTACATAGTATATATTAAAATTAATCAATAATGAATATCAATTTATAATTTCTCATAACTTGCAATATTCCATAAACTGCGAGTTCCTTTAATGAATTTCATCAAAGAAGGTACATTTAAAAATGTATTATTAAAAATTAAAATAATGTGCAAATGCTTAATTTGCAGCAATAATTAAAATCACAGCCCTCATATTTTTTAAAAAAATTCCTGGTACACACCAATAATATTAGAAATATCCATATTCCAAAATAGCACAAAATACAACAGAAGACTGAAGCAGTAGCTTGAAGAATAATTGCAATGAAAGTGGTTAAATTTTTTAAAAAATCATATTAGAATCATCTGAAATTAATAGGGTCCCCCCAGAAACAAGTAATATATAAAAAGTCAATCCTACTTTGAATGAATGAATAGAAAGTATTTTATTAATAATTACAAATTTGAACAAGATATATAGGGAGAGAGTGAACTAATAGTAGGTCTAATTTGTCTGCATTGTTGTAACAATGCACACTTAATTTGGCTGAAAAACTGGTTTTCGATGCCAACTTTTGTCATTGTTTTAACAGTTACATTGTTACAACAATAGAGACAAATCTAAGTTGGCGTTGAAAACCTGTAATTAATTTAATTTTGTTATTTAATTAATATTTGAAAAAACTGTATTAACATCAAGTGTCATCCACTAAATGTTTAAAAAAATGTATTTGAACTTGATTGGATGAATAGAAATTATTTTATGAATGATTAAAAATTTTATAAATAAATATGTATAGAGAGAGAGTAAGCTATTAGTAGGAAATGAAAAACAATACAAATTAACTATAAGATACGTTTTCCACATGGCAACAACATTACGACAGGATAAAATATCAAGGTAACCATATTGTAATGTTATTGCCCATCTTGGCAGACATAAACAACAACTTGGCACGTAACACTCTGATATCCAATTTGCACCTTTAAATCTCTTAAGGGGGCATGGTACGATTTACACAAAAATTTTTAATTTAAGGATTTTAAAAAAATGTTTGGTTGCCTCCTATGTGCGTATACTCTGTAAAACAGATTTTGTGCTCAAAATTTCATAAAAAGCTAACCATTTAATTTTTTTAAGGAAAAACTTAAAATGTGTGAAGTGATTTTAAAATGCTACTCCTCCTACAAACAGTTACGTACATGTATGAAATTTAATTTATATATTTTATTATATTTTTAACCACGTATCACAAAAGTTGGTATGTGTTTTGCGATAACATGATTGGTATTCGTACAATACTTCTTTTTATGAATGCTTATTGAAAATTTCTTCAAAAATGTATAAATTTTGAGTTCAATTATTTTTTAAAAAATAAGTATTGCTTTGATTCAAAAATGCATACCAACTTTTGTTGCATTTACTAATAGCAATAGGTAAAAAAAAATTCAAAGCATTAGGCGCAATAGAAAAAAATCCTTAGCATTTTAAATGAAGACAAACTAGTTATTTTATCTTTCTGAGATAAGTCAGCTTAAGTTTCGATTTGCCATAGTAATGTGAATAAAAACGAACGGAAAAGCTATCATAATTCTGCGTTTCTTAAGTTTAGAGCTTTCAAATTTTGTGAGATTATAGAAAAATATATAAAACACAAATTAGGCTAAAAAAATTAGATTTGACTTTTTGACCGATTTTTGTCAATTGAATCATACTGTGTCCCCTTAAATAGTGACATATTCTTGATGTATCAACTGTAATTTCTCTTACTGTAGTGTATTAGATTACTGAAATTGAACTTCAAAGCAATATAAAACAATTTAAAAGATACATACTTTCATTTGATGATTTTGAGATTTTGTACATTTTCCAATGCAGGCTTCAAGCATCACTTTTCAGTTTTATTGTAGTTTATATGCAGTTCTAGCTTTTCAGCTTCTATAGTGTATGAATATTCGTTACTTTATATATTTAAAGTGTATGATACATGCATAATATATTTGATACCCCTTTCTCTATACTTTTGTTTATTAAAGAAACAAAAAAAGAGCAGTTAAAGCATCTAATGCAAAAAAAAGGGAGAGGGGGGAATCTATTGCTTCTGTGATAATTAAATGAACTGGCTTATAAAAAGTTACTTACAAATAAAGCTCTTTTCTGCACTTTCATTAATTTAATTGATAACATCAATTTACTGATTTAGAACAATGTTTAAAAAATAAGAAACTTATTAGTAAATAGACTTTTGAACTTACCATAAGCCGATGTACAATACCATCTTCAGAAAACTGATTTCTTATAAGTTCTGTGCAGAATATATTTTGTTTATGAGCTTAGAGCAAGGTGATACAAAGTATGTGAAGCAAAAGATTTTATAAATTAAAATATGTATCAACCATACACATGCATTTTTGGAATGGATTGTTGATTTTCTCTAAGAATGTAATTAATAATTGGTTTTTGAGGTTTAAGCCTAGACATATACTAAGCACAGATGAGTACAATTTAGGATTGTCAGTATTTTTGTGTGAATATACAGGATTTGATTTCATGGAAATGTACTGGGATACCAAATATCTCAAAATTCAATATTCAGAAGAGTAGAGTCATATATGTTACACTGTTATAAATTTATAGGTGTACATATTTGAATTTAAACATTGACATCTTGATCTTTAAAATCAATCCCTGTATGTGTGTATGAATGTAACACAACTATACATAATGAAATGCATGCAATACATAAACAAAAAAATCTCAACCTTATTTTAGATGCTTTAAAGATATTACATGTAATTTTAAAAATTATTTTTTATTATTTATGTTTGTTGTAGTTAAGTTTGTAGGGGTTATTGTAGAAAGCTTACTATTATTTCTATGACAGAGAAAAAAAATTTCTTCTTTTTCTTAATATTACATGTTTTTCCCCTTCTGTTAGGGTCAGTGGTGGTAAAGGTTTAATATTGGAACCAAAAGATCGACAGCACATCCAGCCAGAGTTTCGACAAAAAATATTTTATGATTATGGAGATTTTCTATCATCTCTAAATGGTTGTTACAGTAAGTCATTTAATTAATATTATTAATTACTTCTCATTGTGAAGAGAAGCTTATTTTCATTGTTTTTATTTATAAAACACAAATTAAGAAATATTTATAGAAGTAAAAGATTAAAATTATCCAGTGTTCATCTATTTAATTGTGTTGATCTTTGTAGCATATTACCAAATATGTTTAATTTAGCTTTTTAAATATTCAGTAGTTAAGATTATTGTAAATGAATTTGATAAAGATGTGTATGAAGCATTAGTGTGAATCAGTATATTGAACACATATAAACACATTTTATGTGCACATAAATAGTATATTCTCTTTATATTTAATGTTTCATTTTACATTTAGATATTAATCCATTTCAGTGTTATTTTAATGTTTTTATAAGTATGTTTATTATTTAGTATTTTAGTAGTAAAATTAAGGGATCGATTTGAAACATCGCCCACTAATCTTGGAGGGAATATAAAAATAAATTTTATTAAGTTCAATTTAAAATATAATTATACTTTGAAATATATAATAGTAACTTAATTTATATAATTCTATGGTATAATTTTTTTATCTTTATACTTGTTATTTAAATTGAGAACTTAATTTTTAAGCAGTTGAATGTGTGATTCCGATCTAGAATGACACATTATGCATTTTCCTTTTGGCTTACTTGGTGCATTTTTCATGCACTTTTCATTTTTCAGTGGAGGATTGTACGTGTATCATAGGTTGATCTAAGATATCACTGATCTAGGATCATATAAATGTTAGACCAAATTTGCATGATATTTAAAAGTTTGGCTATTAGTTGTGATATGAAAAACCTATTTTTCTTTGCTTTTAAGTAGCATACTAGTTTCATAAATTTGAAACAATTACTTTCATTCATGAATTCATATAATATGTTATTCTCATAATTCGTATCCCATAAATATTGCTTTACTTTATGTGACCTCTTTCGAAAATTGAGTCTTTACTAATTTATTTAATTTTATTATCTTTTATTTTCAAACTTTAATTTGTGCATGTTTTTTAAGTATTTTAATTTGTGAAGTATTCTAAGTGAATTTTGTTATTATGTGTATATAATTCCAAAGGTATACTTTATTTTGATTGGCAGTTGCTGGGATGGATGCTGGAGTGAACGCATTTGATCTCTTCAATATCCACACTCACACTCGGTGGGTTGTATCAGGTCCAGAAGATATTGGAGGATCTGGAAATGCTGCTGCCATCTTGGGAAAAGGTTGTAACATTTTTAGTCCATTGATTGATTGTTAAGTATTTATGGTTATAAAAAAAAGGAAAAGATATATATGAGGAAAAATCATGGGTTTTTCTATATAATTTTCCAAGTCATTGTGTTTAAAAGCATTCAGAAAGGCGTGATGATCACATTTACTTTTGAAGTGAAACTTTTTTGCGATAGAGAGTGAATGAGAAATTTGCCCAGTTTTGCATTAGGGTGAAAAAGCAAACAGAAGTAGTCTCCCCTCCCATCCTCCGAATTGTCACCATGGTGAGCAAACAAGAGGAAAAGGAGGGAGCGGGGAAGCCACGTGACTTGCGTCATATTCGTGAAAAAGTTGGATGATTGCCCACTTTCCGATTGGGGTCCTTTTCCCCCAGACACAGGAACATCTATCAACAGTTGTATCAGTTACGGTGTAGACAAAATAGCTCTCGCAGAAAAAAATGTCTTTTAAATATTTCTTTAGATTGTAGGCTACATGGCGATGTGTTCGGCAGCTAATTTGTTTTTATAATTTTCATTTGTGTTGAATTATTAATTCTATTCAGAATGCCTAAATCAAATGCAGAAAGAGGAAAAGAGTTTCGTGAAAGGGAAAAAAAGAAAACTAGCAGCAAGTCCAGTCGAAAAAGTGACAAAATAACAGAAAAAGGGAGTACAAATTCATCAAGTGTTACTACCAAATCTCCATCAGAGTACATGAGAGAATATCGAGCATGGAAAAAACATTGCAAAATACTCTCTTAATGCCGAGTTTAAGGGATCGGAATGCTATTGAGACTCTTCTAATGACAGCACAGATTAATATGGACTTTGTGAACCACCCTGTGCCATCAACTACAGAGCCCTCAACAAGTCTAGTGCATGTTGGAATTGATGCATGTGAATCGATAGAAAATTCTATCTTATGTTACAAAGACTATGATTCCCATAAAAATGTTCATAAAAGTTTTCAAAAGCGATTCGTTGATAATCCTTTCAATCACAGGTGTTTGATTTGTGATAGATTATGGTTTAGAGATGATTTGAGAACGTCTGTTGCTGAGCACAAAAATATTTTACAAAACGTTTTACCAAGGAATTAATTTAGAAGACATTAAAGCATGCTACAATTCTCCAATGAAGTTTAAGTAGGAAAAGTATACCTAATATGTCAAAATATAATGGTTTTGTATTCCCAGAAATTCCAACACATCATCCTACTTTGGATTTGGTATCAGAAGGACTCATTTTGCGATGAATACCTTTCATGCAAATTAGGTGAATGAAACATGTACTCAGTCAGTTTGGAATATTAGGGTAAATAATCAATGTTCCAACATCACCAAAGAAGTTTCACTTCTATTGCATGCATTCCATGCACCATTTTTTTATTCATGATGAATCTCTAAAAAAAGCACATTATACAAAACAGCACTAAACAGAAAGGCAATAGTAACAACATGAAACCATGCTAGCAAATCTTATGTTGCTCAAAACTATTTTTCTTGTTAATCCAAAGCTCACAGCCTATATCTTTATTGAAGTTTCGGTAATTTTCTGTGACCTCTTAATGCTCACTTATTTTTTAAAAATTAGCACAAATAAAAAATCAATTTTTTTATTGAAAACATCTTTTAGAACCTTGTGATGGCCAAAAATACAAAATGAATCAAAATTTTTATTTGATTTTTGGATATGGATCCACGTTGCAGATAAGAGTAGAATATTACAATTTTACGAGTACATAAACTTTTATCTTTCTTTTTGAATAGCTGTTTCGAAAAAAAAATATTTTTATCAGTAAAAATATTTATTTGTACTTTTTCTACAGAAATAATAAAAGCAGTATTTATTTTTAAAAAATATTCAAAATTTTCTTTTGTCTTATATATTTAGAAGAAGGTGCAGCACATAACCCAAGATTGCAATTATTACTCATGGAACGACTCTCTTTTCTTTCCCTTGCCACCCTTTCCAGTACAACACACAGCTTAGTAATGTTGGTGGAACAAAACTGCAAAAGTGACATTCCGTTAGTGGTAGAATTTCAGAAGATTTTGGTCTACTCAGTTTTTTTGTATTTATATTCCTATGATAACTTCGTATAAATCTTTCTACTAATTTGCTTTTGAAATCTAAATTTTTCCATTGAATTTTTTTTTATATACAAAACATATGTGTTTCAAATGCTGATGTCGAGCAAATGAAAGAATACTTTTTTAAAAATATTTGTCAAAATTTACTATAAACGAGATCAGGACAATGGATTATAGTCTTATGAGTGCTAATGGCAATCGCTTGTATTCAAGTGTGAAAATTGTAGCCACATAAAATACAACTCTGCTTCAAATTATCTAAAATGTGCCCAGTTTGACCATTTTAGCTCGATCAAATTAACTTGATTGTGCATGTTAAGAGGTTAATCACATGATTTTTAAATCTTAACATGATAATTGGTCAAGTCCAGTGACTGTCAAAATATTGTGTCAGGTGCCTCAAATATTTGATGAGGCACTTTTTAAGAACTAAATTTTCAATTAAAATTTATTTCCTGTTAAGTAGGTAAATAAACAGAAATAAATGTCACACTGGATTCAGAACCAAAATACACTAAAGAAAATCTTTTACAAGAATGTTGAAGTAAAGCATTTACATGTACACATATTTATATTTTAATTTTATTTATTGTAAAAACTTCTATTACTTACTCAGAACTTAATATTTTTTTTTATTTTGTTATTCTAATTATGTTATTAGTTCATCACAGTGTCAAATGAAAAGTATGAATTAATAAACATTTTTCTTTGAACTTCTATTATAAAAATTTAAGAAAACCTAACAAAGTCCATATAAAATACCATTTAATACACCCTGTAACAATTTTTTTCTTTGAATATATTTTAGTTTGATCCAGTGGCATACACAGACATATTTTATGAAAGGGGGAGGGGTATATTCTAAAAAGCATGTAGACCAAAGTCCCAAATCGTAAAAATTAAAAATCTGTTAGTCTGTGAGGGGAGAGGTTTGAACGCCGAATCCTACACTTACTTACACCACACTAATTTGAACACTTCTGTTTCTAAAATAGTTTTATTTTCAATTTATGTGGAATAAAGATATAGTTATTTTAAAAAGCATTTGCTGCAAAATTGATGCTGGAAATTGCAAACTTTAATTTCTATAATTTTTTTTAAATTTATGATTAGTACTTTTATTTTTCTACCATTTTCTACTTTATTGTAATTTAATGTTTTCATGCTAAACATTGCCAATATACAACTTCTGTTTGCATAAGTTGTAATTAGTTTTATGTTGAAATTTTTGGTAAAAGTTGATAAAAATATAAATGTGGGTCATGGCTACAAAGCTCATTCAAAAAAGCAAAAATTTAATGGAAATGAGTATACAAAAATAAACGTAATATGAAATGCTGAACCGGAAAATCAAACTCCTGCTTCAAGTAATAATGAGTTGAAAACTGTAAATGCTTCAAAGTCATGGTGCAAAATTTTTCAGATAAAAATATTTCTGAAGGATATAATGAAATACTTTTGCATTGAATATCTTAAGTACTTGTCCCTTGCGTATTCAAAAGTCATGATTGTAAATCATTTTTAGCTGCAGTATATGAATGGAGATTTCAATTTGTAGTTTCAAAATTCTTACTGTTAGTGAAAATGAATGCTTTTTATTACACATATATATTCATTTTTGTGTAATAAATATATCAAGGTTCATTATATTTAATAGCTTATAATAGTTTTATTTCTTTTATAATAATAGGAAAACATTTATGTCATATTAAAATAAGCAGCATCAATATCTATTTAAAAATTAATTTTGGGAGAAAACTGTTCTATTTAAAATTAATTTTGTTATATATATATATTTTTTTTTAAAAGTGTTAAAAGAAGAAATTTAACATTTTAAAGCGTAATTTAAGAAGTATGAACACATTATTTGTTTTTATTTTTGAGAAAATTAAATTGATTTTATATGATTTGTAAAGAGAAATAAAATAGATTTTCTCAATTTATTTCTAAGTTTTCTTTAAATTTATTTTTTTACCTGTTTTTATTGCCCAATATGTCATTTATGCTTTTGTCAAATTAATATCTGTAGTTATGTCAGGATAATTAAATAAAATCTAAAATTAAGTCTCCTATTATTATCCCTTAACTTTTATTTTCTGCAACATCTTCAAATCTTAAACACCCAATTATTTCTGCGAACAGATTATTCAAACAGAACACTTTTAATTCCAGATCATTATTTTCTATAGCCTTGATATGTCATCCTTAACTTTTAAGTAGAACCCGTAAACTAAAAAGAGTACTTAACAGATCTGGGCATAAGTATTCGACCCAATTGAACTTCCACTTGGCATCAGCATTTTCTCAGTGTAACATGTCAGCTCAACACTCAGCATAGCTGAATAAAACTGTTTTTAAAAAAGCTTGGTGTTGACTTGAAACATCACATATATATCTAAAAGTAAAAAACTTGAAACAGTGTTTATAAAAACCATTTATACTGTAAAATCTGGTGTATAACACACACTGTTAACCCAAAAAATAAGACTGAAATTTAAGGGTGCACGTTATATGCCGAGTATAAAAACCATAGCTTTAAAAATAACAAAATGGAAGAGTATAATTTTTTTTACTTCGACACATATTGAAATATTGTTCATTTAAAAGAAATTAACATGTCTTATGAACTAAAAGAGTTGTAGTTATAGAAGTATACTATTTTATCAAAAGTCTGGGATCATACTTCGAATATATGACTTTAAAACATAAGAGCATTGTATGCTAACATTTGAGATTTTTTCGTTAAAAAGCGGATGCGTGTTATACGGTGAATATACCTATAAATTAAAAAATGCAGCTTGAAAGTATAGGTGCGCGTATACGGCAGATTTTACGGTATGTAATAAAAAATTTAGTATACATGAATGCATGAAATGATAAATATTATTCAGATATTTCATTTAGCAGATTTTTTTTCTTGGTGTATGTTAAAAAAATTAAAATTAATATATAGGATTTTTCTTGATCATGCCTTAAAAGTTACTTAGTATGTGAAATGGTATATTTTTTTTTTCAGGTCTCTTATGTGCAATGGAAGCAGCATTGAACTTTTTGGGAGCAGGAGATTTAAGTGGAATGAAAATTGCAATTCAAGGGGCTGGAGGCATAGGTGATATGTATGAGAATGAAAGAATTTTTTGTTGTTGTTTTGTGTCAGAGAGAGGAATTTATAATTATGCATTTGGACTATGTATTAAAAATACTTAGGTTACACTCCCACATACATATATATTTTGAAATATGCGGGTTTTTTTTTTTAAATTTTTTTTCATAAATTAATTGTTCTCGGAATTCAAATAATTTTTTAATTTTTTTAAAACTTTTTTTGTTATTCGGGTTTGGGATCCTTAAATTAAGACTGAACGTTATATCCTTCCATGAGGTATTAACTTTTTGCACAAAATAATGGTGTATAAAATTTCAATGATTTAAATTTTTGTTTGCCTTAAAAAAAATTTCATTTTATCTCCAATTTTTTTGTGGAAAGTTTCAAGTATGAAATGTAAGCAAGAAAAATTAAAATCTGTAAATTCAAAATATTTATTGTTTGTATAAAAAGCTGAAGTGCTTTTTTGTGTGTGTGTGAAATCAATATTTATCTGTATATTTTGCAATTTTACTTGACTGTGCTTATTTGTTTTTAATCCTTTAACTGCCTAGGGCTTATATATAAGCTTTATTCAGCTGTTACATTAACTGCCCTTGATGAATCTGTATGCCTTTCTGAATTATGAACCTATGCATCACTATCTGTAAATCTATCGTACTATCTGTAAAATTCTTCTGAAGACTTTTGGAAAACAATATAATGACTTTGACAGTGTTTACAAAGGGGGGGGGGATTTCCTTATTTCACAGAAGGATTTACATATGTATGCCTTTTCTTTTCCTTTAGTACACCGCGTGATAGCACACACCTTTGTCAACTTTCAAATCATACAACTTTTCCTTGGCAGTTAAGGGCTGAATAAACAAAACTTAAAGAAATGGTAAACATTTTTCATTTTCTATAGTTTAACATTGTACAAGAACCTACTACTAGGTATGGTTTATAAAATTATCTAATATTTTTATTTTAAAAAAATGTATTTTAGAATCAAATTTTTGAGGAAATTTGGGCATTATTGATCTTAAAATAAAAGAGTTATTCTCATGATACCATTTTTTGCTTCAACACCATACCACTTCAAGATGCTTTGATTACAAGTTTTATGTAAGGTTCCACTGCTTGAGTATGTCAAGAGAAGTTTGGGAAATTTGGTTGCAGCAATGTGACAGCCTGTCTAAGGTCTTTAATTTCCTAAACTGTGATGTTTCTTAATGTGGATAATGCGAGATATTTGTATGATTCTGCTTAGTCATATATATGAAAAAAGTTTCAAAGATTATTTCAAGTAGAAACTGAACTTCTTAATGGAATCTTGGTTTCTCTTTTATTCACAGTTATTACTGGGATAAAATATAAAGATGAGCAAAGAAAGTGTTTCACCCAATTATTGGAGTAATGATTTGCTATAAATTTTGAGATTGGTCCCACATTATTCCAATGGCTTCAAAAATTATCTTTAGGACTTTTGTAAATTTTTGCTGGTTCTTATTTTGAACCATATAGATAGGTGTGTAACATTTCGAAGTGAAATGTATCAATTGTCTATTCTATCAGTTTTTCAAAACTCATGCTCTGAGAATTCTATTTACATTTGTAAACAGGGAAGATACACTTCAAAAGATATCTATCTTTTTTTTAATGCTTTGCTTATATTGTGATGGCAGGACTTAGTTTTTAATAATTGTCATGATACTTCTTCATTAGTTATACTATCATATGCTTAGAAACTAAAAAAGAAAACCTTTTTCATATAAATATTTAACCTTTTTAATTGCCATTTCAGCTACTTCTATAAAAAATGATTTGTCATCGGACATCTCTTATTGTTCTGTAAAGCAGCACACATTAAGTTGTTTATTTGGTACCTTATTTGGCAAAAAATCACTCAGTCATTTATTACACTTAACCTTTTTAATCATTTATTACATTGACACTTTTCTGATGCTAACACTCAACATTAAAAAATACGTAAAAACAAAGGTAAAAACAGTTACTGGGAAATTGATTGTCATATTACCAACTATGGGTGATTAATTGAAAGACAAACTAACTTCATAAATTGGCAAGGGATGTCTCTATTTTCATAACAATCTAAATGTGCTGCATATCAGTGGTTATTCATGTGTCAAGCACATGAAACTTTGGCTTTCAGACTTAATATTATGTCTAAATGTTCTCACAAATATACTTCAGAGAGCATTCTTTTAAATAAAAAAATGGAGATGAAAGATATGTTTACTACCTAAAAAGTTTGTTTCTCATGAATGGGAAAATTGGATGAATTGGAATGCTGATTTTACCAAAAAAATGTTTAAAAATTTTTTGGTATAAAATAAATACTTTGATTTTACAAATTTTTATTTTTCTTACCTTCTCCTTATACTTTAAGCTCACATTTTAACAATACTTTTATGATTTTGATAAGTTTATTTAATATAAAAATTAATTCACAAAAAAGAGAATTTTTTTTTCACATTAGGTGTTATGTAAATGAAAGATTTTTTTTTTACTTTTCTAGGGTCAAAACACAATTTTTCTAGGGTATAGCAATCACACAAGAGAGGAGGAACAAATTTCACACTGCTATAATATATATAATATACTATTGTAGTATATAATGAAGTATATATATTTGTATGTTTTGATTTTCAGGTTTGGCTTTGGCATCTGGCTTACTAGATCGTCATGCAGCACATGTTTATGTTACAGATACCAGTAAAAAGAGTATTGGAGATTTGCATGATGCCTTAGCTTCCAAAGTATTGCATGTTTAAATATTCATTTATTTTATTTTATAAATGATAAGTTATAATGCATAACAAGACAAATATAGATTTCACCTATTAGCGTAATAAAATTTTTCAATTTTTAAAAATAATAAGCACCTGAGGCGTAACTACCACCCTATCAGCCACATCAATGATACTGGGCCCCCAAGCTTCAAGGGCCCCAACATGTGTAATTATAGTCCTGCTAACAGGGTCCTCATACCTAAAAAAAGTTTCCCAAAGGAATTGTGATACAGGGCCCTTTCAGAACTAGTTACGCCATTGATAAGCACCTCAACAAATCTTTCAAATTTTAGTTTTTCTTGCCTTAAATTAACATTTTGACTTTATGTTATGATTGTTAAATGAATGCTAAGAAGTAAAATATTCTTACTATATTGATATATTTAGAATAAATGTTCTCTTATTTTTAAAAATAATAAATATTGTTAAATTGTGAAAATTTATAAAAGATATTTTAATAGAAAATTCTGAAGAATGTAGTGAGCTTTTTGTTTGAAATTCAAAATACATTTTTGAATTCATGTAACATATATTATTATAGTGCCTTTATTGTGCAATTTTCAAAATTTGTTTTTAAATTATTGTATTTTTGTTATTTTCTTTTAATGAATAAAATTACATGTTTTTGAAATTGATTTTATAGCTTCCTTGTGTTTCTCTCTCTCTTTCCAGGCTAGAGGTCGTTTGAAAGTTGAGAAAGTATCAATAGGTGACACAGCTATTGTTGGTTATGACTGTGATATTTTTGCTCCCTGTGCAGTAGGGCATGTAAGTAAAGGCATGTTTTAAAAATTAATATGGAATTTGTGAATAAAATATTAATGTAATAACATGGAATAAAACATTAAAATTTAAAATATGTTGTAAAATATATTTTCTCTATTTATTTGCAGTAATATTTTTATAGTGTACTACCGATTCATTTTAAAGCTGTCAATTGTAGTAAAATTGTTAGTACCAATAAATGGCTGATATCTTCTTATTATTTGTTTTCTACACATAGTCTGATCATTTCATACGAAATATACTTTAACTTTGCAATACTTCATGTATTTAATGTTATATTTAAAATCAGCTACATGATAAACATATTGCTCAGCATGTGTTCTTCATTTTCAGTTGATGGTTGTTTTTTTTATTCATTAATAAGTATTTAAATATGGGATAAATAAAACTTAAAATTTATCTTCTCTTTTGCACAACTGAAAAACTCTGGTGGAAACATAAAGCGATTAATATCATCTCAAACAATAGAATTAAATATAAATTTTTAATCTGTTGTCATAATGTCTTGAAATATTTCTCTTTTAAGAAGCTGAAAAGATGTAAAATTAAAACTTTGAGTTAATACAGTTAATTATAATTATATTGCATGTTACATTAATCTAAGTAAGAAATTAAATTCATCAGTGAAAATTAATATTCATCAAATTAAAATAAGTTGACATTTTGTGAAATAAGTACTAAAAAAATTATCATAAAAAAATGAAATTAAATACATAAGGTGAAAATATTCCAAAAAAATAATGTTTTTAGGAGTAAAAGTTAATTTTTACTCTAGAAAATGAATAATTTTTAATTTGTGGGAAGAGAGATTCGAAGAGGGTACACATTGTTAAGATTTTACAGTAATGATTTTGTCAGTCATAAATTTATTTCAATGGCAAACATGAGATGTAGAGTGCTTTGAAATCTTTTATATTTGAAGGTTAAATTTAAAAGTAATTTGTCACTGAAATTATAATTTATGTTGCATTTATTTGCTTGTGTCTTTTAAATATTTCCTTAATATTCTAAAGATTGATTTCATAATTTTCATTCATTTTCACTTCACCTGAAAACTAATGCTTTGATTGCATTCCAGGTACTGACTCCCGATACTATACTTGACATCAAGGCAAAAATCGTTTGTGGTTCAGCCAATGCCCTGCTTGCATCTGAGAATGATGCAACTCTTTTGGTTGAACGAGATGTCACTTATGTGCCTGAATTCATACCCAACAGAATGGCAAGTTTATTTTTCAAATATTTCTGACTATGATACTTTTGTATGTTATACCATTGAATTAAAATTGTTGGTTTCTAAAATGATACTAATTCATATGATAATTTTTTAAACTAATGGTTTAATAAAGAGAAAATATTTCTTTTATATGTATGAATTTAATATAAATTTAAAATATACATTTATTTCGCTATGTAATTTGTTTATTAATTGAAATCTATTAAATTTACAAATATAACCAAAATATCTCACTGCATCATTTTGAAAAAAAGTATCTTTTTCTCCCCTATACATTAAAAAACTATTTGGAGTTATATTAATTGTAAACTTTATTTAACATGTATGTGATCCCAAAGTTTATGATTCATTCATTCGGCATGGCAGCCCAAAATGGATCCTGGCCTTCCTCGAAATTTCATTCAATGCTGTCCTACTGCTGGCAAGGATTTTTCAGTTTTGTCTCCTTAGTAGCTTTCTGGTTTTTTTCTAGGCACTTAAGTTTTGGTCTTCCTCTTTTTTGGGTAGCAAATGGTTTAGCTAAGAGGTTTTTAGCAGCTCTATTGTCATCCTGTCCTATAAAGTGTATGTAATTCTCTTTGTGTGTGTTCTTGCTATAAATTAATGATCTGTGGGTTCTTTGAATAATTTATAAATTTTGCATTTGTTTTTTTCTTTTTCTATAATTATTCTATTTAATTCCACCAAATATGCTTCTTAAAATTCCTTCAAGTATAGCAACTTTTTTTTTTTTTTCATCATTCTCAGTTATTCCCCATGCTTCAGCAATGTATATGAAAAAAGGCCTAATCAAAGTTTTGTAAATGATTAGTTTGGTTTTTTCTCTAATTAAATTAGATTTTAAATATGTTTGTAGTACAAAAAGCATCTGTTAGCTGAATTAATTTCAGTATGAACTTCCTGTATTGTATTGTTCAGTGTGTTCATTACAGGACCTAAATATTTGAACCCTTTAACAACTTCAAATCTATATCCTCCAATTTCAAAAAAAGGATTATTAAAACTGGTACATGCTGTATATTTGGTTTTATTCTTTAGTACTTACATATTATACTATGGATAATTTCACCAAATCAAAAGACCAAATGCTGTGCTCCCCATGTGCAAAAATAATTTCTTGTGCATACTCCTTTTGTATCAAAATTTAAGAAATTATTTTGGGAAGATTAAAAAAAATTAAGTGAGTTATTTTTAAAATAACATGTACACTTGAAATAAACAAAATATGTAACTACATTATTCAGATCCAAAATGCCATTATTGCATTCAAAATTGCGACAAATATAACTTCTTCCTCATATAGTTCCCATCTAAGTTCACAAGTACAAATCTAAATGCTGTCAATGTGCCAATCTGTGATGTTTCTTATTTTTCTAAAATAAAGTCTTTCAAATATTTATTTGTCGGACACTAGTGTAGCTAGTCCCGTGTGGGCACAGCATCAAAATTCCTTGGAGACCCACTTCTGGGTCTCCTAAACATCTTGCAATTTTTTGCTTACACATGTTGGGACCCCATATTGCTGATTCGATGGTAGTTACACCCCTGGTGTTAGACCAAAATACTCCACTGTATTCTCTCTGAAAGAAAACGGGTCATAAATTTTAATTATTTTTTCCAACAAAATGAGAAAAAAATGTTACAAATTATAAGCAATGTTACTATTTTCGTGTATGCAAAATAAATATATTTTAACATGCATAGGAATGAGCCATGAGAAAAGGTTACTTTCAAGCATCTACTAACAAAATAATTGTGTTTGAACATGCAAAGAAACATATTTTCACTATTGGCTGCATATTACTACATTTTTTGATACGAAGAAATTTATTGACAGCATAATACATAAGTACTTATTCTGCATCTTACTTCCTTTAGCATCCAGATAAAGGAAGACCTGTTTAAGTGATTTCAGGATTCAAGCAACACCATTGTCATCATCAAATGTAAAAATCTGTGCAGATTTATTAAAAATTGTTCCTCAAGCTTTAATGTTTGAATATTTTAAAATCTTTCAAGAAGTGAGATCGAACAAAAGACAAGCCTGTCTGAGACCATTTAAAATGATAATAGGTTCTGACGGATTGTTCTGAATTTCAGCTGTTAGTTTAGTTTCATTTAAAGTAATAGTGACCAGCTTGATAAGTTTTCAGGTATATTCAACTCTCTCACTGATTCAATCAGTAATTTCCTGTTTACTGAGTGGTAAGCTGTTTTAAAATTTATACATAAATAGTGGATATTAATATCAAATTCTCTTGTTCTTTTCCATTATTTGTTTTAACAATAATGGAAAAGAACAAGAAAATTGTCAGTCTCTTATGGAATCCACATAGATAATCACTATGATGTTTTCAATATTAGAAACTAATATGTTGCATAGTTTATAATTTATAAAAGGTGCAAAGCAGACAGTGAAATTTGAACTCTCCAAGACATTTCCTTATTTTATTTTCTGGCAGATGGTGCTTGTTCTCCATTCCTGAGGCTGAACTTCATGATTCCATACAAACTCGCTAACATGGTAGATTTCTTCAATTATTTTATATGATTTATTTTTAACCCTGAGAGAATGGAATTAAGGCCTGGAAATTTTTTGTTTTTGTTTATTTTTTCCTCAACTTCTATTAAAGATGCCTGTGGAAAAAAAATTGCTTCCCATGCTTAAAGGCTGTAGCCTAATGGTCATGTGGGGGAAACTTGGTTTGTATAAAGAGTTTAAACCAAACCACTTAAAACTGGCCATGTAGAGGGGCTGATGCATGTTAAATCTATCATGACTCTCCCCATTGGCATTTTGGGAGTTGATTGAGGGTGTTCAGCTCGGGGTTTTCTTTGCACGAGCAAAGTTCAAAATTACAAGGTCCATCCTTGTTGTCCTCCCTTTTACTTTATAGTGTGATGTTAATAAACCCTAACTGCAAGGTGTTTATAGTTAAAAACCATTATTTTGTATAAAAATCCTTTGAAGTAACTAAAATGTGTATTTGTGTTATAAACTTAATCCTTTTTGTGTGTGTTTTAGGCCTTTGTTAATGCAGCTAATGAAAATTATGGTCGAATCTACAAGGGGTCCCCTTCGAGGGGCATTTTGATAAAACTGGGAGCATTCGAAAAAATTTTTTTGTCCATTAGTTCAGCTACTTCTAAGGTACTTTCAAATTTATGACTAATTGTTTTGGGATTGAAAAAAAAAACTTAAATCTTCATACTTTAAAATGAAAATTGTAATCAATACCTTTGTAGTTATATAATGTGGAAATTATCTATGGAACCCCATTTTTTTAGTACATATAAAGTGAAGTAAAGTTTCAATGCTATTATATGTGAATCCATTATTATCTATAGAAAATATGTGTTGTATGAGTATATTTAAAATTTTCTGAAATATTATGGAAAATTTAGCTATTTCAGTATCAATGAAAAATTATGATAAAATTTTTCATTGATACTGAAATAGCCAAGTTTTCAATAATATTTCAGAAAATTTTGAAAGTTTATAATGAGAATCTTTGTAAATAGAGTCTTAAGTATTAATTTTGAAATATTTAGTATTTGTCTCTATGTTTGATTGAAATGTAATTTTATGTGATATTTAATCATTTGGAAAACTGTTTTTCCCCCTTTTTAGATTTATTACCTGACTCAAGAAACATTAAAACGGGCATCTGAAAAAAATATCACTGTTATTGAAGCAGCATATCAAATGGCTGATGTCTATATTCAGCAGAAACATCCTCTGTGGCCAGATAGGACCAAAAATATCATTAAGAGTCTTGTTGAGGGTCAATGGCACAAGGCCAAGACTTTTGGCGCAAACGCCGAAACTTTGCAAAGTCAGATTGCTCTTAGTTTTATTTACTCAAAAAGAGAGGTTGAATCTTCATTTTCTAGTGCTCATTTTTTTTCAAGATTTATTTAATTTGTTTAATTAATACTTATCATTTTGTCATGTTAAAATTGTCACAATGTTGAAACTCCATGTTGTTTTGTGATAAATAATATTAAAGATTCATTTCCAAAGCAAAACTTGTATTGTGAAATCTTGTACAAATTCCCTTTTGAGTTTGTATTTTTAAAACAAATAACTGAATATTTGTTTTTGTGAGCTTTTCTCTAGAAGTGATAGAGTATTGTGAAATCTTGAAGTCTTGTTGTTATGTGTCAATTAATACAGTATTGTATATTATTACCTTTTATTGTTTAGTTGAAATAAATGTTCTTTATTTTACTTATGTTTGCATTAATTTTTAACTGTTTTTTCAATTTCATAAAAATAGTTTTGGTATGTGTGCCAAATATTGTTCTAGTAAAAAATGTTAAGTATTAGAAATTTAAAAGTTTTATATAAATATCTTATCTTTTTATCATATATGCATACATGTAGATGCAGAATATGTATGTGTGTGTTCCTTATGTATTCTGCACACACATTTCATTGGATCTCTAGAGTACTGCTTTCATTGATGGTTTCTAGTTTTATTATCTGCATATCTTTTCTTTTTGAATAATTTGTAAAATGAACAGAAACCTGTTCATCATTGAAGAATTTTTAAGTAATTTTGTAAAATGCTATCATAAAACCATATCTGTATAACAAATGTGAATTTTTGTTCTTGTATGAATAGTTAAATCATCAAATTTTAAATATTTTTAGTAGTTTTTTAAATTAATGGTGGATTTAAAAGGAGCTTTTACTAATATTAATTGTTTCTAATGTATCTTTTCATTGAATAAATTTGTATAACTCAGAAACATAAATAAGTCAAGATGGTGCACCCATGTGACGGCCTGTTTTTTAAGCATTTTTAGGAAATTTTTTTTACGACCAGTAAAATGATGGAACTTTACGTTTTCTATCACTTATTTATATGTATCTTAAGAGTATGTATATAATTTTTTAGCCAAAAATATCCAATAGAACATGTGTTATAGCGCTCTGAACACACCCGCCTCGAAAAAGTGGACGTAAACTTCCTCCATGATTCTGGCTGATTGGCTTATCTGAAATAAAAAAATTAACGGTGTTTTATTCTGTAGGCTTAAATGCACCAAATGAACTATACTCAATTGAAAATATCAAAAATTGGATTTTTGGTAGACCTCTGAAGAAAAAGTTTCGAATTTCATGGGATTTTTTGTTATAAAAAATGGAAATATTTTGAATTTTGGAATGATCATAGATCATTTGGTGTGTATCATTGTGCTGAGTCTACCCTATAAATTTGAACTCATTCAGTAAAAAGGTTTTGAGATATGATGGAAGAAAGTTTGAAAAACAGTTTTGTGAAAAACGCGTTTAAAGTGTCAAGTCCAATTAAAACAATGAAAATCTTAACTTAGCGACTGAACAGCTGCTCTTCTAACACCTGTTTCTTTATAACAACTTCGAATTTTAAAAAATCACTTTACCACCAGATTCTAGACATGTTAAGAAAGCAATTTATGTAAAAAGAAAAAAAAATTTATATTTTTAAACCCATCACATGGGTGAACCTACTTAACTCTCTAATATAAATTGAAAATTTAGTTCTGTAAAATAAAGAAGAGGATTACTCATTTGTGTGTTTTAAAATTGACCTTTATTCTTTTCCTACTAACTTTTTTTATTTAATTTGAAGTAAATTGTGTTTATTTTTCTTGAATTACATTATTAAGTTTTCTATCTGGTATTCACATATTAAATATGTGAATGTTTTCATGTAATTTCTAATTCAAATGCTCATTCAATTCAGTCTTGATTTTATAGTTATGTTTCATAATTTCAGGCTGTCTTCTTTGCTCTTGAAGGCACTTTCAATAATCAGTTTTACATGTGATTTTTTTATAACCATTTGAATGTAGTAACTTCCTTTTTAAAAAATTTTACCTGAAATGAGCTTTTTTAATCAGTGAAAGTATATGTACAGAAATATATTATTTGTTTTAAAAACTCTCCTTTTTAGTAAAACATGCTTGGTTAAAGTATAGTATAGGGGAAGCCACTTGGCACAGTCCTTTTTTTAGGGACTAAAAGTGGTCACCAAGGTACATTTTTGGAATTATTTATTATTTATTTTAGAATGAATTCGATATCTCACCCTGACATTTAGATAAAAATCGCCAAATCCAAAGTGCCCCTCCCCCCATACTACACTTGAGCCAGCATGCTTATATCAGACATTACTAAAAAAAATATAGCATTCCAATTTAAATCATTTTTATATGGTTGACAACTTGAGAAGCAATTGGATTGTTTCATATTTTTAAAAAGTTCATAAATAGTTTACTAACTTCTCCACTATTGACATTAATTGGCTTTAATGACGATGAACTTCATGAATAAACAAAATGATTTCATGTTGCTGTTGATTTAATAAAATTATTTGGCAATAGTTGTGCTAAATTTTTAAATGCATTACACAACAATGATTAGTAAAATAATTTAAATATGCGGAAGGTCTGGGTTGGATACCTGTACTGCCAAATACCCTCCGAGTACACACGGAGTATGTGCTCGTTAAATCAGTGGGTCTGAAAGTCTTGTGGGCTGAATCAGGCGTGCAGGGAACTGGAGAAAATTTCCCTCCACTTCAGTTCCATGCCTAAATTGTGGAGGTGGAGATAGATGGTGGCGCCATCTATCGTAATGTTCTATCGTCCCATCAGGAATTACACCGAGCTAAATCGTACCGTCACCTGTATGGTGCTCAAGGCTAAGGCCAACAACAGGCGTACTTCTCGCCCATTGCCATGATGAATTTCGTGGGCCTCGATCTGACTATGTCAGACAGGTGGCATGAGCAACAACAACAAATATATATTTATATTCATTTCATTGTGAGAAATTGTTATATTTTCTATTAATATTAATGTTAGCTTTGAAGTGATGTTAATTTCTATAAGCAATATAAAAAATAATTTCTAAAAGGCACTCTCCCAAACATTTGCATGATGATTTCACAAACTCAAGATTTGTTTTTTAATTTCTTTATGTGGAAGTAGTAATTGAGTTTATGTATATAAATTAAAGCAACTGTTGGTTTATCCTGAGAATTATACAAATTTTTAATCTATACAAAATTGTGTATTTAAAATTTTTTTTAAAGAAAAATGTAAGAATTTTAACCTTAAATGAAAAAATTGGGGTTGCTTTATTTTATGTGAGAACTTTTAATTTTATATTTTTATATGCAATTATTAACTTATTTAATTTCAGGAATTATTTTAATATCCATGTTTGGTTTTAAAGGGTTAAGGTTTATGATTACATTCTTTTAAAATTTATATTGAACATTTGTTTTTTGGAAAAGTACTGAATTTATACAGAACTTAAGAATTTCTCTATGATTTTAGAAAAAATAATATAAATTAGTGCTTTACACACAGAGGAGGTACAGAGGACCTTCAACTCCTCCTTCCTTGATGAACATTAAATTATTTCTTGATACACAACACTCCAAATCATGGAAGCTCCCTTTTCTCCTAAAAAAAAATTATGTATATGTCATTGGTATCTGTTAAGGATAAGTAAAAAAAAAGACATATTGAAGAGATGAATTTTAAGAAAGAACTTATTATAGCTCCAGAGGAATGGAAAAATAAATTATGGATGGAATAAGGTTACAAATAAATTTTATAAACAAATTTGTTTTACAAAAAGTTAAATATCTAAAAATATAAGAATCATATATCTATTACCTATTTTTAAAAAATAAAGATTTCTGAATGTAGCTGAATATACGCTTGTTTGGAACTTTTTAAAATTTTTGTGTATCGAAGACGATTACGGTAATTTTAACATTGTTCATAAAGATATAATAGTAAGTATTATATACATTCAAACAAAGGTTTGGAAATTTTAACATTTCTATATGAACAAAAACAAATTTTATTTTACTTTTATTAGATAAAAACATAGCTATAGAATTGCACAGTGAGATTTCAATCAATCAGCAGGATGCCATTTCAATCAACACCCTTGTTTCCCTCTTCTGTAAACTTCTAATAGTAAATAATGGTATAGTTCTGAGAGAGAGAGATAGTAGAGTAAGCTTCTGATACACATCAATAGATTTAACCCTTTATCTACCGCATTATGTTTTACTGCCGTTTTTTTCCATGCAATATTTTTTTTGAATCACTACATTAAAAATTAAGGGATATACAAGACAAAATACTCAACTTTGGGAAATTTAATCTGTTAGAGCTAATTAATTAAAGATATTCAACTGTAAAATTATTATATACAATGTTGACTTAAAATAAATAGTCAAATCGAGCGTTTTTCTAAGGTCTTCATTAACATACAGAAAAAGTAAGAAACCTTTTGACTTTAACTACTTTTTCGGAACAAAAATGACAATCTCCGCAATCCAATTAAAATGTCTGCTGAAAACGCAATTTCTGCTATATAACTGTTCACCTTCCCCTCTAAAATACTCATTATAGAACCCGTGCTGCCATATATCTTGGAAGAGTGGATTTAAAAGAATATTCCTGCTAAGTATCGTCAGAGTATTCGTAATAATAGTTATTCTATGTAATATTAAAGAGAGTGGTACTTACAAATACCATCGGTAGATAAAGGGTTATATAACGCGAGAAAATGAATGCAATTGTGGTAAAAGCGTGGGGTGTGTTTTGTACTACATTTTTACACTAACTCTGCGTTTCGGAACAGAACTAGTAAGAAATTATAACAATTGATGTCAAACATTGTTTTAGTAGGAACACCTTAATGCCATTTTGATGCATTACTTTATCAATAAAAATACAAATAATGCACTTATTGATCATTAGTTTAAAATTAGAATAAATACATATTTAAACATTGGAATAATCAAATGCCTGTTACATCATAAGAAGGGATAGATAAAGGGTTAAAAGTGCAAAGATCACAGAACTCAAATCAATCTGTGGCGTACACAGACTACTTTCATTGAAGAGGTTATATATACATATATTAAGTAAACAAAAGCACTGCGACATAATCTTTATGCTAAAAATTAAAAATTTGTGCACTTGCTGAAAGAGAACACCAGCCTTGTGTACTCTACTGAAACCCATCATGTTTGTTTTTCTATGTCTGGGCTCCAGTGCCCCGCAAAGTCAGGTTTTGTGCCCCAAGTTGGATTTTACAAAGGGTAGGTACTTGGCATCAGTCAGGTTTTGGAACCCCACCACCCGCAATGCGGGGGTGCACGTTACGCCACTGCTGGGCTCTAAACTATCATCATCGAAAATCTTCATTTACTAGTTATTTTAATTTTTAATTAAAATACTTTTTCATTTAAAAATGATTAATTTTTAAGTTACTCCTTGGACATAAAGCTGCACTATTAACTTTGTATAAAAATAATATTTCGGTTTTAAAAAATTTTTAACTCAAATTTTCGTATTCTGTCTATAAAATTCAGTGCCAAGCTTAAGCCTCTTCAAAAATACTGTTTATGTATTTAGGTATAAATTATTTGTTCTATTATGTTTAATTTACCACAGGTTCGGGTTCTATTCCCGGGCTGAGCTAGGTCGACTCAGCCTTTCATCCCTACTACAGTGGGTCGATAAATGAGTACCAAGCTTGCTTGGGGACTTAAACACTGGGGGTCTCGCTTCAGACTGACCGCTTGATCGGAACATCTGCTCATGCACTTCAGCGCCCAATGGTCACAGTAGGCCCTGACCTTATGTTTATGACCTTTGTATGTTTAATTTATGTTATAATGGGATATAACGACTGTAGTATCAATGAACTTGTGTGAAGCCATTAGAGGAAGAAAGCATTTAAAGTAGCAGAATGCATTTGCCAGCCTTCCACACAATCTCCAATTCAACCGAATGATCGTGGCATCAATGTTTCGATTATGCTGCATGAAAGCTCCGTTTCCACTAGAAACGCCATGTAAAGTAGCACGTTAAACCTGTCGGGGCTCAAAAGACCTCACGGCGTTGCATGAGTGGACGTTCGTGCCCTACGTTTTCGAGTGCCACTTAAGACTGTGTAGAAGGGATGATGCACGTTAAATCAGCAAAAGCTGGAACTCCTAACGTTGATGTAGCGTGGAAATTTGAAGAAAGGGATGCAGCTTGTGTGTGTGTGTGTCACTTTCTCGAGGTTCAGAATTGCGAATTCGCCGCCCATCCGGTTAGTAACGCTAACTGCTGTGCCGTAGGACCTAGATTCGAATCCCGGAGAAGGCATGGATGTTTGTAAATGAAGAATGCCTTCGCGGCATGGGGGTATTCTAAATAAATCCTCTCTTGAGGTTGGTGGAAGTCCCCTGATCACCTCCAGAGTGTGCTCTCTCAAAATTGTGGTGGAACCGAACCAAAACGTACTGCCACCTGCATAGTGCTCAAAGCTACGGCTAACGACAGCGTACATTCAGCACTTTGCCTCGATGATTTCGTATGCCACTATCTGACACCGTTAGACAGGTGGCATTTGCAACAACAACACATGTGGATTTCATCATCCGAACTGTGGTTTAAACTTACAGGGTGTATTGCAATGGTGTAGCTAGTCCCTGTATCTAAATTCTTGGGGGCCTTATCATTTTACAAATTTTTGCTTACACATTTTGAGGGCCCCGTATTGATACGGTGGTAGCTCCTGTGTGTGGTGTATTGGCAGAACTAGGCAGCCTGAAGCTTTTTGTTTAAAATAAACAAATCTCCACATCATGCTACTGTAAATGGTTCGCTTTTATTTCACTTTTTTTTTTTTTTTCAAAGATAGCTACTTGAAGAAAAATTATTCTCAGTCAATTAAGTTGCATATAAAATTCATACTTCTAATTGACTTTTCAAAAAAGTCAAAACATGTTTGTCGGTTTATTTTCTTGTACTTATGATAAACATTTAACTTCTATTCTTTGGCAATTTTGTTTGTCGATTTCAAAAAAACTTCCTGGTTTTTATCTTTTAAATTATTATTCGAATACGAAACAGTTTGTTAGTGCGATATAGTATCATTTGAGTATTACCGTTCCAGAAGCTTCGAATTTAAATACCGTTTTATCTGAATATCGCCATGCATCTTCATTTTTAATTGGACTGCGATGTCCTCCATGGTCCAATGGGACAACCGTCCGAACGTCAACAGATATAATGAATATCACACCGTTGTCTGTCGGAAGTTCAATGCTGTTTACA
Organism: Trichonephila inaurata madagascariensis; assembly: GCA_019973955.1. Classification (NCBI taxonomy): domain Eukaryota; kingdom Metazoa; phylum Arthropoda; class Arachnida; order Araneae; family Nephilidae; genus Trichonephila; species Trichonephila inaurata. Next base: position 35,062 of record BMAV01020720.1, read on the forward strand.
AGCGGCTCGGGCGAATGTCACGCTTGGCGAGCAGAGCGCGAAATGGGCGCTGTGGGAAAGAAGCCAACGCCGCCGTGGCCTCGCACTTGGGGAGGATTCTTTTTTAAAAAATAATACCAGCTCAATTGTTCGTCTAGAGGTTGTCTGTCGCATCTCCGTGTGGTGGACACTTTACCCACCCAAAATGAACGAGTTTGTCCGCTTCAAGAGAAAAATTATGTGTGATTTTTCTAAATCAAGCGGATTTGGCGAATTTTCGAAGTAGAATGGTCATTCATAAATTTGGCATGTTTTCATTTTTTTCATGTGTCCCAAAGTTTTCATGCAAATCGAATGAATGTTTTCAATCAAAATGTTATAAAAACTCTTTGGTGAAATTGTGTTTAAGTAAATAAGGAACCAGAATAAAATAAAATAACTGATAAATCTAATCTTTTGAAGGGAAGGAAAATATATACAGTCAAACCTCTAAATAAGGAACCTGTGTATTGCGAATTTTTCTATATAGCGAACTTTTTCCTGGAGCCTTGAACATATCACGATTTTCTTCATAAAATAACCTCTCTTTCGCGTAGTGCATTTTCTACGTAACGAACTTTTTCTTTTGTGATTCAATTTTTGTTCTCCCTTTTTTTAAAGTATTTCTTAAAAAAATTCATGTTATTCTCTCTTTAATACATTTTTTGGTGCTCATAAATCTTGAACTGGTCTTATTAGATACTAATTCGCCGAGAGCAATAGAGTTCTGGACGTTTCATCCAAGAAGTGCAACCTTTAATCCCCATTGTCCAATTCACTAGAAAGGTCTTCGATATACTCTTTCACTCTCAGTGAAGTTGTCCCTGTGTTCTAATTATAAAATAATGTATGTTTTTAATATTACGTTTTATAAATTATAAAATATCCTTAAAATTCATTCATTTTAGTCTTAAATTATTTCCTTAACATTGAAAATACAGTGTTGTTCTTCGACATTCTTTTTTCTTGTTTTCCTTGCAGTTTTTCTTTCTTTCTTTCTGTTTTGATGTGGGTAAGATATATAAAATAAATACATATTAATTTAAAAAAGGTGGAATAATTAATTTTTTAATATATAGTGTTAATGAATTTAAAATTTGTTTTATGTGGTTTATATAAAGTATATTAAAAGATGAACTCTTTTCAGGGATTTAGCGACTTCGTGATATAGAGGTCCGACTGTATTTAAAATGCGTACTTGCCAAATACATAATTGATCTGAGATTTGAGTGATCCTTTTGCCCATAAAGCAAGGTTCTTTACTTTTATTTTACTGTTGTACGGCTTTTATTTCGTTTTTTTTTTTTAATTATTATTATTATTGTACTTGAAACAACATGAGAGCTATTGGAGACGAATCTTGCAAATTTAAACATCTTCAAATGACGATGTTGATACCTTGCCAGGCACTTTCCCTCTCTAACTTCCACGCCACACCCACGTCATAACACTGACTAAAGTACTGATGTGCGTATATCCATGCGCATCAATACTTTAGAACAGTACCGGTTTATCCATTGAGGCGGGGGCCCGGATAAACTGGACTTCCTGGTTATAAATTTCGATCCACCCCTGCCAAGGCGGCAGGGGTGTAATTACCGCCGTATCAATGATACGGGGCTCCAACATATGTAATTACAGTACCACTAACAAGGTTTTCACTCCTAAAAAAGGGCTCCGAAGAAGTTTTGATACGGGGCCTACTCATAACTAGCTACGCCAGCTCAAAGGGGCCTGTAGATCTTCTGCACCCAGGGCCCAAAATGAGCTTATATCGGCACTGTTTTAGAAGGACCAGCTAACTGTCCTTTGCTTTCGAATGCTTTACTCTACAGACCATCGACAGATGCCTCTGAAAATCGGGTGTGACTTAAAATCGAAGACAAAACATTTATTGGATGGGGAAAATTGAGTTTTCACTCCTTTCCAAAGGAAAACTAATCGGCCATTCTGGTCTCTTGCATCGATGACTTATTCCTTTCCACAGTTTATCTCCAATATTCAGTCTGTCCGAAACATCGTTGTCTGCTCGTATTTAAGAAGTTTTTTTTTTTATGTATACACACTTTCTTTTAATCACTATCGGTAATAACATCAAGACGAGTTCACCATGAGGCCAGTATGAAAAGGGAGGCAATTTTATGTATAGAAAAAAAAACTGAAACAGAGCAGCAGCCACTGAAAATTTGACACGGATGAAACAAATATACGTCGATGGCGCAAATAAAATGCAAATAATTTTTGCTTGTAAATGTCCAACTGTCTTTAATAGTTCTTTTACATTCTTCTATAACACATTATCTTAAAAAATGTTGCATAAAGAGCATTGGATGGCACGCAAGACGATAACGTGCCGGAAAATGGCAACGCCAGCACAAATTCCGGAAGTCAGCTGTGACAATGGGAGTAACGAATCATTTTCGAAACATGATATTGCTGGTTTGAGTAATTATAGGTTCATGTATGTATTTGAAAGTTTTTAATACTGTAAAATAAATCAACTATTAATTTCTTATTATTTCTCTCATAAATATATATATATTTTTAATTTCTTAAATATCGGATGTTGATGAACCTTTTACACAATTTTTTATTTTTTCTCAAATATGTGTAGTGAAGTGTGGGGAGGATTAGAATCGATGGCAACATTTTTTCACGAAAACATTTTAAAAATTTGAGGCACGGCTTAGATTCGAGTAAATACGGTAAATGCACATTTTTTCTCTGATTATTTTTTAACAAAAAATTTAGGCAAGTTATCAATTATTACTATCTCAAAAATACTGTTAAGGCGATATATTTTAACTTTTTTAATAGGAACACCTTAATGCCATTTGAGTGCATTACGTTGCCAATAAAAATATAAATAATGCACTTATTTATAATTACGGCGTATAACGCGCACTATTAATACAAAAGTAATATCGAAATTTACGGGTGCGCGTTATACGCCGGGTATAAAAATGTGAGAACCTTAAAAATAAAAAAGATGAGTATAGAAAAAAAAATTAGACTTCTACATAGATCGAAATATTATTTATTTAAAAGAAATGACACACATATTTCTTATGAACTTAAGGATTGCAGTTCTAGAAGTATATTATTTCTCTTCAAAATCTTGTTATAATACCTCGAATAAATTACTTCAAAACATAACAGCATTGCATACTTACATTTCAGGTTCCTTTGTAAAAAAGGAGGTATGCGTTTTACGGCGAATATACCTTAAAATTAAAAAAAAATATAGCTTGAAAGTATAGGTGCGCGCTATACGCCGGATTTTACTGTAGTTTAAAAAATAATAAATACATATTTAAACATTAAAATAACCAAATGCTTGTTACATCATAATAATAATTTAAATATAGAGCAAACTAACAAATAGTGTGTTTATTGATCTTTTTTTTTTTTCCTTCTTTTTTTATTTATTTTTTATTTTTGGCAATCTAACAAAAAAACATAAAAGTTATCCACTTGATAATAATTTTAGGAGAAGTTTAAAAACCAAAATAAGTAGAAATATATATACTTCGAAATATTTCGAGCAAAATATTCCAGAAAATAAACTAGGAAAATCTAAATTCCAAGTTAAAATAAATAATCGGTTATAATATAAGGGAAGCGTTCATGACGATAATTTGTGATGTTAACATACTTAGTTAAGCTTATAATTTCCATTAAAATATTATTCATCTTCATTGACATTCTGCTGTGAAATTCGTCTTGCGTTCTCTAGTAACGGTAATAGAATGTTTATTACACACCCGGGGTATATTTTTTTTCTTCCTCAAAATGTAAATAAGAATGCTGATTAAGCAGAATACACAATGACATGGGCTCTGAACCTTGACAAACAACGATACAAAGTTAAGACAGGCGCCGAAACAATTGTTCCTTTTTACATGAAGTAAAACGTCCTTGAATTATTTTTCTCTTTTCGTTTATGTCGACAAATAGACAATAGTAATATTTCATTGTATATATTAATATGCTACATAATTTAATTAATTTTGTTTTTATTCCGAGAAATCTTCAACGAATATAATAAAGTATTAATTTAATTTAATTTACTGCAAAATTCGTTAATGTTCTGTAGTTACATGTGGATCTTTTTAATTTTGCTTGTTTATAATGTGAATTAGGTTTAAATTCTATTTTTTAAGAAATATATTGTGTTAATTGTACCATCATTTTTATAACCTAATTTTTTTAATTTTAAGTTGGGTTAGCACGATATTACAGATTGAACTCAAAAGGTAGTTACTGGCAGTAGTCTATACAAAAGTACTTTTATACAGTACTTTTCATATAAATCCTTTGTAATTCCTAAGGCCCGCTGTGAAATGAAAATTGTCACAGATAAAGAAATAAACTGCCAAAGATTCTAGTTGCGTTCGGAAACTATAAAATTGTCTTGGTAAAATTTAAATTAAAAAACAACAAGTAATATAAAAAAAAATTAAGTCTCAATTCTTTCTTAGATCAACAAAGAAAATTTTTATTTTAGCTACTTTTTATTAAATAGTTACAGTTAATATAAATATACATATTAATATATACATAGGACAGAATCACAACATTAAGTGGTTATTCATTTTTACTAATTATTATTAAAGTATCGTATTATCATCCAAAACAATTGTGTCAATAAAATTTCAGTTCAACTGAATGCTTTAAAACGTGAAAAAAAACCTTTTCAAGTTGTAACCCAAGTCGCCAAAAGGGTCGCTAAAAAGGATGCCAAAGTGACTGTATTTGTAATTCTTTGAATAATTAGTTTCAATCAATTATTTTTTATTAATTATAATTAAATTACTGTATTATCATCCAAAATAATCCTGTATATAAAATTTCAGCTCAATTGATTGCTTTAAAATCTATTTTATTAACGATTGAAAAAAAAATTCCACCAAGATAAATAAATACAGAGAGAGTGTGAACTAAAAGTAGGGGAAATTGTGAAGAAAAGAAAGCACTAAGCAAAGGTTGCTACATAAAGAGATATGAGGTTTTAAACATAAGATACAGATCTACATCGCCATGCATTTAACGGTTGATTATTCATTAAAATGCTTTGTAGAAGAAAATTGTATAATTATATCTCTCTCTTTTTCGAACTATATATATATAAATCATATATAAAATGTAACCTAAATAAAAACATCAAAAATAAAAAACCATAATTTATTTACTAAAAAATACTTATTAATATAATAATTAGTACTTACATAATTATTATATTATTAGGAGTGTATACCCCCTGCCAGCCTAACGGCGGAACAAGTCCCATTGTTCAAATTACACAACTGTTCATACTCATTGCTCAAACTGTAAAACTGTAATTTTATTATGTAGTTTTATTTATTTGTTCTTTTTTTTTTTTTTTCCCCGCAAAATTCTAGGCTTTTCTCTTAGTTAAATTTATCACTGAAGCTGCATCGTTCAACACTTCATTGGTAAAGTCCTAAGATTTTGATAAACCTGCAGCTTCCTGGGAAACTGAATATTTAGTTCCGTAGATTTCGTTGAAGAGAGAAAGTCTTTGTGTGGAGACTACGCCTTTCTTCTCACGCAACGATTCCAGTTCAGGCAATTTTTGCAATATTTTTCTACGAGAGCTTGCAAAAATGTACTATCTTATCCGTATTTGTGACATACAATGCATATGGTTGCCAATTCAGTGCGTACGACACACGCGAAATCGAGGTTGCCAACTCTGCGAGTTATCTCGGACGTTGGCATTGTTGAGATAGTACGTAATAAATTCATTACAGCATCAGGAAAAAACTTTTAAAGAGAGAGATAATTATTGTTATTAATTTTACTAATAAATTATTAATAATAATTATGAATAAATGAAAAATCTGAAATAAAGCAATATAGTATAGGTCCAATTTAAGCGGCTCCAATAAAATATTGTGTACAGAATAGTATAGTAATATATACATATATTAAAAATACATACTTCTACATAAAATTTTATTCCCTTTAAGTCTTTATTTCTAAAACGAACTTTTGCTTGGAAATAAAAACTTTTGGCGGGTAGTCATCATTTAACTGATTTAACTGCGTTTGCAAACTTTCTTTGAAGGACTGTCGCAACTAATTTCACTTCTATTAACTTCCCGTCGGCTCTTTCGAGAGTGTATTTGCTCTGCGTATTTCTTTTGAGCTGCGCTCCTATTTCGAGAAATTCCTTCATAAATCGCTCGTAAGCGACAGAGGAAAGGGAAGACCGAAAATGATGTTCAATTACCAACGAACGTTTGTTGGCTCTAAAGAACCACGATGTCATCGCCACGAATAATGAAAGTCAACATGGAAATGATGAAATCTTGCGGTATGTACCGAAAGAATGTTGTTGCTATAGTAACAAGGTTGACATTCCCCTACAATTCAAGTTAGTTCCCAACTATGTTTTGAATGTCGAAAATATCCTTCTAAAGGTGTTTTACTGTGCAGTTATGATTTTATTCTTGAAATTAAATCTTTCGATAAATAAATTCACAATTTTTTCAAATGTTCTTGGATTTTTTGAAAAAAGATTTTAATCGCATTTATTTTTTCTTAAGACTATCGTTTGTACATTTTCTTAAATACCAAACACCTCTTTACAACTTCAAATTGAGTTAGAAGCTTTCATTTGTAAGAATACACATCTTTCCATGTTCTTGTATCTTATTTAATACTAGCTGGTATACCCGTGCGAAGAATGGGTAAATTGAAAAATTAAACAATACAGATTGAAGGATACTCTTACAGAAGTTTTTAATGAATTAATTTTACGTGAATTGCAAATTAAACAAAAAAAAAAGCTTTTTGCATATCTCAGCTGAACAACAACAAAAAAAACCATATTTGTTAAATTTTGTCAGTAGATCTAATAGCTGATAAAAAGGGATTTTTTTTATATTTATTTATAACTCCCCGTAACTCTCTTGTCAGTCGATTTTTGAAAACACCTTCCTAAGCTGATCTCTGCTCAGCAAAAGTAACACATTGTTACGCATTTTGTGTAATGAACTCTTAAAATAGTGTAAATAATTTATATATCTGGAAGTGTAATACGTTAATATTTCTTTCTGTTGTATTTATTTTATGTTAAAATCTTGCCACCACCTCTCCCTTCGAAATGTCATTTTATTATGAAATAAAAAAAATAGTGATTACACTGATCAAAGGAATAAATTAAAAGCGAACGTGCACTGAGGCATGGCGTAGACAAAACAAATAGGGAAAGTTTTGCTTCATACAAAAAAGATAGATATATGTTGTCTCGGGCTTTTTTGCAGATGGCCGAATTTTTTCCTACTTTCCTGACAATTATCGTTATATTTTGGACAATTCACACAATAGTTTTATAAATTATAGCCTATGTGTGTGTGTGTGTGTTACTCTGATGTAGAAGCTATATTATTGTAAAGTTTCATTATAAAATCCATTCAGTTGTTTTTCCGTGGAAGAAAAACAAACATCCATACAAACTCTCGCGTTTATAATATTATAGTAAGGATAATTTAAAAAAAATAATTTTGTGTAGGATAAACAGTGACCGTTTGGAAGAGTGGAGCAAAAGGCATGCCCGCAAAATATTTCATTTTTATCAGACCTCAATGACAGTACGTGTTCGAATTCTAGCAAATTTTTAAGAAATAGCTTATTTTAGCGTTTTTCAAAGTGTGATACGCATACCTTGGAAAATAAGCTTTGGAGGTTTGAACGGGTGAATGAGCAACGGATTTGAGGGACGACTATTGGTATCCGACCTCATAACTTCACGGTCAAATGACGAGGATGACAATTGAGCTGGTACCCCACTCTCCAAATTTACCCACCATATAGACATGAGAACTTTCAGCCACGACGGATTTAACGTGAAACAGCGTCTCTGCACGGAATATCTTCAGTGGCACCAAGACTCGAACCAATGACACGCCATCCACGAGTTCGTAACCATGACCACTACCGGCCACCTAGGAGTTTTGAAAGAATCTCAGTAAAAAAAAGAAAAGAGGGAGGATATTTACTTTGAAAATCTGCCGTATAATATTAAGTTTATCAGAAAGTTTTGTCTGTGTTTGGAATAATAGAAAATATCTCTTAAAATTCATCTATCACTATTTACTGAGCAATATAATTTCCATCTTCACAAATGGTCTCTTCCTCTAACATGTTCTCACCGTAACTAAGCTTCAGCTTCAATAAGAAAACACCGCGTGTATTTGTGGAACATTAAAGGAGCAATACTCGAAGAAATCTCTTCAAACTCAATTATTAGCTCAATTCGATAATGTATTGTCGATAAAAGAGTGGTTTGAATGAAAAAATCGAAAAACAAAAAAACTAGTTCTGGTGAAGAAGAAATCATGCTACACCCCAACACCACGTCACTTGCTTCTTTGGTTGCTCGTCAGGAATGATAGAGCCAAACTGGAAAATTCAGCATCTAATTTACTCTGCAGGCATAAACTACGAATTAAAATCAAGTATATTTTTATATTTCCATTATAATATATTTATTTCAAATAAATTAGTGAAAACAAGTCTTACAATATTTCAATTAACAAATAGAAAGATGGTACAAATTAGAGTTAACACTCTCGGCTGATGTCAAAAGTGCGCTTTCCAGAAACAGCAATATTGTATAGTAGTTGAATACGTACTCTCTCATTCTACGCTTCTTAGATGAACAGAAATACTGGCGTAGTTAGTCCTGAGTGGGTCCTGTATCAAAATTTCTTGAAAACCTTTTTTGAGGTCCCCTTAACACAGTACTTCTCAAACTGTGGGGCGCTCCCCCCTAGGGGGTCGTGATAATCCTAGGAGGGGGCGCGAACATATTGAAAAGTTGGAAACAAAAGATTATTAAAAAAATTATTAATTTATTGAAAGCAAACAAAAAATACATTCTGACGTAATAAAAAATCACACTGATATAATACACCTATAAATGTATCAGTACTGCACAATGTATTTTATAACTAATTTATAACAAAACTAAATTAAGAACAAGTTTAATAATTACAGTGACCCTATGGGTTTGTCATATATAAAATTATATTCAAAAATTAACACTTATGTTCATAATTTGTACGGTTTATAATTAATCCCTTAACTGCCGTTTAAACGTTAGCGATTTGCTCCCCCATTTTGCACGTATGTGGTGTGTTTTTTCGGGGGGGAAGGGAATAGCTATGGAGTTCCTCAGAAATAGGTAAGTCCTTCGCAAACACTGTCAGGGTCCTTTTGTTGCATTCCAAAGCCTTCTGAATAATATTATGGATAGCTGTAAGCAAAAAGATCGTATTTTTGAAAGACGTATATATACGTCTGGGGCAATCAACGCTTTGGCTGAGCGAGACGTTTATATACGCCGACGGCACTTAAGAGGTTAAAGTTGTATAGTAGCTTTAGCATCAAAGTATCGTATTATCGAATTCAATACATTGTTATTGTATGAAGGGGGTGCGATGAAAATTATGATTGAATATTGGGTCGGAAGTATTGAAAATTTGAGAACCACTGCCTTAACAAATGCTTTTTCTGTTTTCTTTTCTTGGGGCCCCTGTAACTTGGGGCCCCGTATCATAGATACGACGATAGCAACGCCCCTGAACAGAAAGCACACATTTTGCCTCTACTGGGTGAGTAGGCAATAAGATGAAGTTTTGGTTATCTTCTTCTTCAGTGGTTCGCGACAGCCCTGGGTGGATCCTCCAGAAGTCTTTTCCAGGTATCCCTACTTTTAGCAACTTTTTTCGAATTTTCGACCTTTAAAATTTTTATGTCCATCTCAACACAGTCAACCCATCTTAACGGGGGTCTGCCCCGAGATCTATTTTCCATGGGCTTTGCCAGAAAGATTTTCTATTGCTGTTGTTGTTACCAATGTCACCTGATCGGCAAAGGCCAGATCAAGGTCCACGAAATTCATCATGGCAAAGGGCTAAGTCACGCCTGTCATTAGCCGTAGCTTTGAGCACCATACAGGTGACAAAACGATTTAGCTCGGTTTCACCCCAATTTTGAGGGAGAACACCCTGGAGGTGGCCAGGGGCTTCCCACCTCTCTTCCACCAACCTCACGAGAGGACTTGCGACTCGACGACTATTTAAAGTACCCCCATGCCGCAAAGGCACTATGCATTTTCAAACATCCATTTTTTTTTTCGGGATTCGAACCCAGTCCCGACGGCACCGCAGTCAGAGTCGCTAACCACTATACCGGTTGGGCGACGAAAGATTTGCTTGCAGCAGCAATCTTCATTCATTCTAGCCAGATGACCAGCCCATTTAAGTCCCTGTAATTTGACAAACTTTATAACATCAGGTTGTTTGTAAATTTTGTAAAGTTCTGAGTTATATTTTCTTCTCAATGATCCATTCACTTGGATGAGAATGCAAACGGCACACGACGTTTCCAGGTGGTCACCCTCCCAAGTACTCACCGCGCCCGATGATGTTTAGTTATCTAGAATTAATAAATATGCATTATAAAATACTTTTTTTTTACTTCAAAAACTGACCAAACTTTCCGGAGTTAATGAATATTTTGGTAACGTCACTATAAAACAATACTAGGTCTATTGTTGACGGATCTGGTCATTCTAAACCATGGTCAAACGATGAGGACGACACTTTTGCAGAGATTACTTATAAATTAGAAACAAAACCTAATTTTGAATAAAAGATTTGAAAAAAATATTCAACCTAGTAAGCTATGATGATGATCATTTGTGCGTTTTAAAGGTTTAATATATTTTGGACATTGAAGGAACAAACAGAATAACACCAAAGCGCAAGCAACAAATAAAGAATAAAAGAAATAAATAATGAATAAAACAGGAGCTGATATCAGAGCACTATAACGTGAAGCTCTGATGGATGACTGTGACTGCGTATTATAGCTCTCTACACATAAAGCTGTTCAGATTTATATTTACGGTTAAAAGTTTATTAAAATCATTGGTCGAAAATTAAATAATTTGAAAAAAAAATTATGCATTTGTTTCTTAGCACAAATGTAAAAAGAAATGGCATTTTCTCAGAAAAGAGGTTAGGAATTATTCCTACAATATAATTTTTTATAAGATATATGTATATAAAAAATGAGCATAAAAAAATAAAACTTCTACATATGACATTCCTTATGAACTTAAAGGGTTGTAGTTCTGGAAGTATACTATATTTTTTTCCCCAAAGCTTGAAACAATACCTCGAAAAAATGACTTCAAAACATAAGAGCATTACACGTGTACATTTCATCTTTCTTCTTAAAAACGGGGGTGCGCGTTATACAGCGAATATGCCAAAAAATTAAAATTGCTGCTTGAAAGTATAGATGCGCATCATACGCCGCATTTTACAGTATTTAATATTCATTATTCTACTAAATCAGTTAGAAAATCAATAGCATAACTAAGCAACACAGGCTTCTAGAAGGAAATTAAAGAAAAATTTTAACTCCCTTGTGAGTGATTATTTTGAAAAAAGTCCAATTATTTATTTATTTATTTATTTTTAAAAAAAGAATGTCAAGAAATTAGATTGTACAATATTTAATATCCTATAAAAAAATATTCACAAATTTTGTCAGTTTGGAGAAATATAGGATTTTAAGTATAAAAAAACAAGTAATATAAAAAAAATTTTAAAGTCAGTTTCTAGTTCGTTAGAAAAACTTACTGGGGCGCCATCTGTTGCAGATAAATCTAACTTCGTCAGAAATAGCGCAGAACAAATTTAAAATTTAAAAAAGTATGTGTGTGTGTACTTATGTACGCACGTAAGACGTTATACTTCTTTGGCGTAACAAGATTAAAATCTTTCTAAAAATCTTGAGCAGGGCAAGCTGGTCCAAGGACGAAAGGCGGTCACGAGCAGAGTTGAACGATACTAATCTTAAGTCAGTCGGACGAACCAAACCCGCGATAATCACGATTTAAATAAATTTAAACACCCCCGCACAGGGACAATAGGACAAATAACATGGGAGGAGTTCGGCAGATTGTATCTGGAGATGAGATGAACCGAATATGACACCTGAGACCTCATATTGAATGTCTCGGTGGGAAGAATCATTCATGAGAAAATTAAGACATCCGCCTGAAGAGCCCCCGAGTTATGGCCATTTAAAAATAATCAAAACATTTAAAACAATTAAATAAAATAGAAGCAGGGCACCCAGCAACTCGAAATTCGGCCTGGTTGTGAGGAAACACAAGAGGAATCCATCCGAACTGGTCCGGAGTCTGTAGTTGCAAATGGGGCGGCGCTAGCTCGGGAAAGGAAAACGAAACCAACTACTCCGGGGGAACAACTGTGACGTAAATGTTAACATACATCCCAACGATACACAGAATAGTAGGTGATCCCAAAGTTTCATCCTTCTATCTCTGTAATATCGGGACGTCATCATAAGATCAAACCCCATAGGAATAACATGGGGATTCTCTCTCTAACTTTAGTGATAACGCCCCCTTAGACCCACTATCTACACACGACTTATAAAAGATGAGAGCTCAACGAGGAGAACCTATGATCCGAGTTTCATTAGCGAAACTCAAAAATCCTTGGAGCTATGCGGAATTTTAAAAAATTTAAAACTTTAAAATAATTTTAAAATGTTAAATATGGGTGAAGAAATGGGGCTATGGTCCTGAAAAATATATCTAGGATGCTCATAGGGAGAACAATCGAATCCAACCGGTGCGGTCGACCAAGGTGGCATAGAATTCGAGTTATTACTGGGGAAGCCCTGTAGGAGGGGAGCACCGGAGGGAACCAATTCCACGTAAAGCTCGTGCTAGTACGAAAATATGGCGGACCTCCGAAAATCAAGTCCCAAGCTCAATTCCTTAGGGGGGTGAAATTTTTTCCAGTCCCCATAGGATTAACATGGGAGCATGATATGTTAGTGCTTAAGCCCTCCCCATACCTATACAATGGGAATGAAGTAGATGACTGGATGGGTCTCGGCAAGTGGAACGGTTGGTTCAAATCTCAAGTCCGAGACTCGAACAGGAACCAAGATATTGTGAATTTAAACATATTTAAAGTTTTAAAAAGTTTAAAACAATTTAAAGCTATGGAAAAAATAGCCCTATGAGCATGAAATTATAATAATTGTAGAACAGATAGAGAGGGATCAAATGAGCCAGGTCCGAATGGACTGTCAGGCTCGGGTGCCGAGATATTGGCCAAAAAGCTGTAAAGGGGGAATGCACCGGGGGGATGCATCCCAACAAGCTTTTACGATCCCCCAAATATCAGTCCCCTAGCACCAAAAAAGTGGTATGTTAAAATATTAGACAACGATGTGCGCGTGCATCGGTGCCATGACGGTATGCGCGGGCATCTGTGGCGGTTTTGCGTCACATCAATGACGATGTGCGCGCGCATCGTAAAAATTTACCCTAACCTTTTTCTCAAACGCGTAATAAGAAGTATAACTTCAAAAATAAAATTTAATTAATGAATTAATATTGGGAAAAACTGTATTAACATCAAGTGTCATCGACTACAAGTTTAAAAAAATGTGTTTGAACTTCAGTGGAAGAATAAAAATCATTTTAATAACGATTGCAAATTTAAACAAGATATATATATATATATATATATATAGGAAAGTGTGAACTAATAGTAGAGAGGAATTGAAAAAAAATATCAAGGAAGTAGACTGTACAATATTTCATATCCTTTAAAACAGTGTTCCGCAACCCCGGTCCGTGGATCAAATACTACTGGTCCGCACAAGAAACATTACATTATTTCTCTTTTATTTACTGCGGTATATTTTTCTTAGGTTTGGGCTACTTTTTATGAAAATCACTTAATATTGATTTTTTGGTGTAGCTGTATTTTATTCAGAAGTCACGATTAAATACACTTAAATTAAAATTATTAAATCAAAAGTCTAAAATATGAGCAATCAACATCCTCCCCCTCAGCAGGCCGCGGTAAAATTAACAAACGTTGACCGGTCTGCGGCGATAAAAAGGTTGCGGAGCACTGCCTTAAAATAATCTCAAATTTTGTCAGTTTGGAAAAATATAGAATTTGAAGTATAAAAAAATAAGATAAAGAGTTAAAATAAAATTTACTTCTAAATTTAGAAGTAAATCGCCGCAGAATAAATTGTTGCACTACCCATCTGTTCCATGATCTCGATACTATTTTCTTTTTAATAAGCAAATGATTTTTATTCTTTTCTGATAGATTTGCTTTCAAACAAAACATATCATACGTGCAATCAGCATTTTTAAAACTACATTTAATCAATAAGAAAGAGTTTCGTGAAAAAATGATCAAAATGTACTTTTTCACTACTTCTGCTTCGAATCACAAATTTTCCTCAGCATGTTATACGTTATTATTTTTTTCCTTGAACATTTTTAACTATCAATCATAACTATTACCATTTCCTGCTTTTGAAGCCCCTTGTTACGTCACATATCCTCTGTTTCCATTCGAACAAGTGTCATGCTACATTTATATTAATTAGAATTTCGGAACAACTTAGTTTTTCGATGGTTTTATATATTTTTTACTGGGTGTTAACTGTTTTAACTTATTGGAACAACAGTTCTTAGGCTGCAATACATTCTTTTTAAAAGGAACATATATTTCTTCATAGATAAACTAGCTAACGAAAAATGTTATTTCATTGATTCATAATTATAACTTTGGTTTCTCCTAATTTTGCTTCCTCCATTTTTAAAATGGAAATTTTTTTATTTATTTTTATGACTGAAATAAAAAGAAAAAATATGTAATTTTTTAATTTTTTATTTCTCTGAAATTTTATCATCACAGTTAACCCCATCATAATCCAGAATCAGTTAAGGAAGAAATTCTCTAAAACTCTCTGTTCTAATTAATGAAAATAGGAAAACATTTTGACTTTGAAATGTATGTATATGTATATGCATATTTGTATTTTACTTAGCCTTTTAGGTGAAATAATGAACTTCTTTTGGTTTAAAAAATAATTACCTTTTAATTAAATTTTTAAGGTGCTCGGTCACAGTAATTTGAATTGAGAAATACTTATTCAAATATATTCTGCGGGGTATATCCATTCATAACACCAAATCATTTTTCTTGTTTTTATATTATGATTAATTATAAAGAAATGTTTTTAGCCACGAAATTGTTTCATCCATCAATAAATTGTACCTGACCACTCCTCAACTATCCGCTTTCACCAATATTAAGCTTAATTTTTTTAAAAATGCTTTATAACAATAATACATTTATTTTATAATTCGTACTTCGACAATTAATGTAAAACACACACAAGAAATAAGCAATTTTTTTCATAAATCTATTGATGTATTGCAGTAATTTATACATAATCAGGAATTCAAGAAATAATTAAAGCGTAGTATAATCAAATTATCAAGAATTTTATGATAAAAATGAAGCAGCCATGCTTGTATCAATATTTGTTCGTTCACCGTTTAGCTTTTTTCGGGGCATAGTTATGGTAAACCATTCTTCCATTTAGAATTTGAGAATACACAGCAGACCTAACGAAAATTATGTATCCGCCTCAACCAGGTAGTCAATTGACAAAATAGCGAATAATTGACAAAATTTAGCAAATATTATGTATTGAGGTCGTCAATAGTATAAAAAATAACTTTACAACGGAAATATAATCGTATTGGGATGTCATGTATAATCAAAGTAAGAAAAATAAATTCAATCATTCGATTTACGAAACATCTTTGCTTTTCGGTTTGTTATATTTTGAATTCCCTTTTCAAAATTTTATCGTAAAAATTTGATACTTTTGCATTTTTCTATATTGACATTTTGGGTACTTGCATATTATTGCAACCTATTGGCGACATTTTATGAAACGAAGCACCTGGTTGTCAATGCATTGCTTGACTCAGGAAATCGGAGTTGCCAACCTGGCGAGTTATTAATAGAGTTGGCGATTGTTGCGATAATACGTAAGCACTACATTTTGTCATTTATGATACTCTGTCAATGATATTAATATTGATAACTGTACGGGTTTTTATCCTGTTACAGAGAAAGAATATAAATCACAGCATTAAATGTTTCGAAGCAAATTTGCCTATATGTAACATTTCTGAGAGTATTTAAATAATACAAAAACATTACTGTACATTTTACGAACATTGTATAATATTTTTTTAAAAAGTTATGAAGGTGTTTTCTAATACATATTATTATTATAAAAAACATAAGTTGTTTAAAAATTTTAAAATAATGCTCCCACAATTATTTAATTCGTAAATAAAGTCGCTTAGCATTTTGAAATTAAAATTATTTTCATGAGCTGAACTGCCATGAAAATTACAATATGACTATTTGATGCATCTGTTTAAATATTTAAAAAAAAATTATTTATTTATTCAATTTTGCATTTATGTTTGAATGATATCATGGATTCTTTTTTGTAAAGCATAAAAATGTATTACATTATTCTTTAATGCCGAACTGTAGAAACAAAAAAAATTATTTTTATAAAATATAGAGGTTTTTAAAAGTTAAATGTTAAAAGGGGGTGAAGTTTTTCAAAAAAATTTCTAAAATAAAAGTGTCAATAAATAAAAAGCAAGAACGCCATTAATTCAAATCAAAATGAAAGTGCTATTTAAATTTAGTGAATAAATTATTCCAGAATATTGGTAAAACATAAAGCAATATCTTTCAACCGTCATATGATCAGCTGTTCATTGAAATCCGATTCTATGTGTGACATCCTAATAGAATTGAATGTTCGAAAAATATTCGCAATTTTCGTCAAGGCCGCGCGTACTTTACCAACAATTTTTAGTATTGCAATCCTCTGTGAATTTGCGATCATTTTTCATACAAATATGTAACCTCAGAGTTCATGGAATTTGATGACCGTGGCACTTATATTTCTGTTTATCTCTCTTGACATCTCAGTTCACAAATACTAATTTCAAGGCTATCATACGTATCATCGTGTCTGTTATGAAAATGAAAAACAGTTTTGTTTCTATCCGCATAGCGAAATACAAACCATCCGGTTCAAGTAGGAAAAGGCGACAGCTGAGATTACAGTAAAGGACTCGATGACCGATACGCGTAGCAGATATGACAAGTAAAAAAATGATTGCGAAGAGTTATCAGTCCTCTTTCCACATCCCTGAATCTTCTCATTAGTCCTCAAGCACCTATTTTTAGGTACAGAAGGAATAAGTGGATCACAATTATGAGTTGTGTTTCATAGCAACTGATCAATGAGACCGTACGTTCGGAAAAACATTTCTATTTTTCTCATTATTAGAAGGTTTAATCAATTTGGAATAGCTTTCAAAAGTAAGCCAATGATGTAACCGGTGGGAAAATCACTAATGATGGTTTTTCTTGTGGGGGTAATAAATGATTCTTTAAAGCGGAACTAAATTTAATTGTATTCCACACATCTGTGTTACACAGGATGTATCATTAAACGGGTTGTTGAAGGTTGAAATAGGTAGACGGAGGGAAAATGCAACTAACAAAAATGAAACAATACTAAAAATTTTAAGTTATAGCAATTTGAAATTAGTGTAACAATCTAGAAATAGTTCTATAGCTGAACGAGATCAACATTGCGAGGCTTTGACTGTAAAAACTAGTGTATGTACTCAAAATAATGAATGGAAGACGTAACATACATAAATAAAGTTGAAAAAAAAATGAATTAAGTCTGTGAAATGCATATTGAGCATAAGCCAATAAAAGGGTGGAACAAATCCTTCCAAAATGCACATTTGAAAAGATTTGAAGTGAAAATATTAAAAAATAAACATAAAATGAAGGACAATTTCTTGAAGAGCACAAAGGTTTATATTCTAAAGAAAATCAATTTTTTAAAAAAATAGGAACATACATTTTGGTTTGGAAATTGAATTCCCCCCTTTTTTTTATTGAAATTAAATATTTGTATAGCTCAGATACATACAATAAAATGGTTATAAGAAATAAAAACTGTAGCACCCGTTCACACACACCACAATATGGCTCTCTCTCTATATACACATGTATATATATATAGCAATTGCACATTAATATTAAAATCTGTTGGGACAATTTCTTCATCATTTCTTCATGTTGGTTCATTTCTTTGACAACTAATGGCTGCACGAGCCAAGTCAGTTTAATAAATAAGTACAAATATAACAAAGGTAAAGAACATTATACTTTGAAAAATAATTGTAATTTTTAAGATGAATTTCATAATTTTGTGTTTATGCAATTGTAATTTACTATTCTGTATAATATGTAAATTAACTGTAATTATCTTTTTGAATATTTTTATTATTGTTAATACTTTTTATTAACTTTTAAAATTTTAGAAGTCAATATTTAAAATAATACTTGTAAATCTGGAAACAATTTCTTTGTGACTTTATTGCTTTGTCAGATTAGCAACAGTACGAATGTTGATAGTAAGTAGCGGTTAAAGTGTAGTAAAAAGGGGGTCATTGGCACAGTTTTTTTTTTTTGGTGACTAAAACCGGTCGCCAAAGTACTTTTTTCGGAATTATTTATTATTTATTTTAGAATGAATTCGATATCTCACCATGACATTTAGAAAAAATCGCCAAACCCGAAAATAAAAATGCCAAATTCAAAGTGCCCCCCCCCCTCCTCCTATACTGCATTTGAACCGTAAGTAGCTTGTAATGTTTTTACTTCACGGAATAATAGCCTTTGTTGCTCTATATCCCACAAAACCTGTAACCTGTTTTTACTTCAACGTCCGTTAAGCCTAACGAATAAAAGATGTTTTATTTATTTTTATACAATTTTTCTATACTTAAAAGAAAAAGGGCCAAACATTCAAAACAAATCGTCGGTGATTCCACAGAGGTGATGCTGCTTGTGTGTGTGTATAAGGATAATAAAGGGTTTTTTTTATCTCCTCTTGCAACACATTCTGTTAGGAATTCATTAATTACTTCAGATCTGTTACATTTTGCGGTGCCCGAATCTCGCAACTTATTATGTCTAATACAAGTTGGATTGGTGAAAGGTCTTAAAGAGTCTGATGACTCTTCTGTCCAAGAAAAAAGTATCAACAACCGGAGCGTTTTAAGGCATGGATCCGAAATCAGGAACTCGGTTTCAATAAAATCATCATCCGAATAATTTTAAATCATCAAATGTTATTCTCGGACATATTCTCCGAAAAATTGGGAATTTCGAACTTGTACATACCAATTGGCAACAGTGACAAGGCTGCTTTGTTATGTCATTCATATCCGTCGTCCGTGTCTAGGCCTAGGTCAACCCCCATGCACCATCCCAGTGGCGTAACGTACATCCCCGAAACTCGGGAGGGGGGGGGCAGGATTTTAGGGAGCCCAAAACTTTACTGACGCCAGGTTTTTTTTAACCAATTTATAAAATATTAAAGGCAAAAACTGACTTTGTAGGAGGAGGCAATAGTCTCCGTTACACCACTGTACATTGCTCCATTCTTTAGTCGAAAGGCAGCAGTTGATAGAATCAGTTTGTGCTTAGGTGTATGAGATTGTGAGTCGCACACATTTATTTGTTACGGGTTATTGTTTGTACGAGTATTTAACAAGGTATGCTGTATACTGTCTACTCAAATAGGTTGCAAGTGGGGCCTACTTTTGCAGAGTGGTCTAAAGATATCTCAAGACGCCACTGATCAACAGCAAGGAGTTAGTTTATACATATGCAAGTCATGCTTGGCTATACATTATTATGTTGAATAATTACTCCTGGATTACGTGCCATGCAAGATAAGGCAGATTTAACGGCCTCTCTCTCAGAGTGTCATCAACATATCGTTAAGGTGTTACACACTGGTGTGCAAAACTTAAAACAGGTGGGGTTTTTTGCCATAACTTCAGAAAATTCATCTGAGAGACATGAAATTTGAAATGAGGAGAGTATTATGTAGAAAAAGGGTGAAAAGCATCGGCGCTGAAAAAGGGAAAACAACCTCGGTATGGAATCAAACAAAACAAGCTTTATTGAACGCATAGTATCATGACCTATTGTCTATCAACAGGGAAGAACAACAAGCAGATGTTCCTTAATATGGTATATGCCCTCCCCTTACCAATGGTTGCTTTTTCACCGTCTCCCCATACTCAGAACCCGCTGGTGCAACATTTTTGAGGTAGGAGTGCTCATTCTCAATCAACATCTGTTTGAGTTGTTGGTTGTACTCCGGATGATGTAAGCGTGTGCAATATGTCTCCCCAAAGCATCCCACACATGTTCGATGGGATTTAAATCTGGGAGCAAATGCTGGCCAATCCATTCGAGTGGGATATCTTCACTTTCCAGCAGCTCCTCAACAAGAAGTGCGATGTGGCCGCATTTCTTCATCCATAAAATGAAGTCTGGGCCAATGGCACCCGGAAAAGATGCACATGAGGAAGAAGGCCTCTCACAATAGCGATCCCCGGTTACAGACCCTCTGTCGAAATGTGAAGCTCAGTTCCGCCGTTCGTATAATGCCAACCCAGACAAGAACCCAGACCACCGTAAGGATGTCTTTCCTTGATGTTAATGGGATAAAACCGGGTCCCGATCTCCCCAAATCAAACGTTGAGAATAACTTCTGGTGTACTGAACCGACTCTCTCATCCGTAAAGAGGACATGACTCCATTGATCAGTTGTCCAGTTTTTGTGCTCTCTCTCTGGCCCACTGTAAATGGTGGCTTGCTGGATATCTTTCAACGGGAGGCAGCGTTCAGGACGGCGGGTGAACAGGCCCCTTGTGAAGGCGTTCGGCCACAGTAAACCGCTGCACTTGTCGACCTGTTGCTGTACAGAGTTTCTTAGCAATGGCGCTTGCTCTTGCTGTTGACCTTTTCGCCTGCAGGATGATATAATGGTCATCCCCGTGCTGTCGTCCTCGGCGGCCACACCAACCTTTCTAACAGCTGTACCTGTGGTTTGGAACGCTTGCCGCTGCGCGAAACGGACACTTTTGTTTGATTCCGAACTCTGTGCAGCTGCACTGGTGACAGTACGCCCTCCAGCTTTCCGATCATTCTTCCACGTGAAGTCGTCCAGGTGATTTCTTCTAGCCATATTTCTCACGAACTGACCTTCACTGAACTTGCAGAGAATATGGTGAATTGTGTCTCCGTCCTTCATTTCATTCTACTGTTGAGCAGCGCGCGCCGACATCACGCGTTTTGCGTGTACGCTCACACGCTTCTGACGTTTTATTCCTGATATTTGCATACGCATGACGTTTCTACTAACTTTACGTGTTCCCCTACTGACTTCAGACCTCTTTCTGCAATTTCATGGCTATCTGCTAAATTTTTACATTGTTGCTTAAGTTTTGCACACCAGTGTATTTGTTCGTAGGATAATCAAAGGCAACGCTGTCGTAATAACATTCAACATCATCTTAACAGAGTAAGAGCTGTATCAAACTGTTGTTACACAGCCTTTGTAAAATAGAGGACAGTTGGACCAGGCTCTTCTATACATGTGTGTGTGTGGTCCTGATGAAAATCTACTTTAGGACTGATTTATCGCCGAACACTAAGCGATACCAGTTTGCTAATAGTTATAATAACAGCTATGGCACCACTCTAAATGACTTTTTCAATATTATGGGGTTAAAGGCAGACATCAGACCACTGAAAGCAATTGGATACACAAACTTCTTTTTACAGTGATGGGGATAGGTACTTTAAAAAACACGTAGATGAAAGCACTGAGGCGTCAACTTTATGCTAAAATTTTAAAACCCGTTCATCTACGGGGAGAGGTTAAACCCCAAACCCCACACTTGTGTACGCCTTTCAGGGAAGTGTTAAGGCATGGGCCAACTGTGCCCCGGCCCAGGGTCTTGGCCACAATGGGGACCTCGTCTTATTCTTGACTCAGCTTCAATAAGACCATGATTCGAATAGTTTAAACGGTTAAATGTTATTTCCGGTTGTATTCATCAAAAAACTAGCAATTTCGGATGATATGTCAACTGGCTTCATAGGATGACCATGCCTAAGGCCTAGGGGGGGGCTTACTACTATACAACAACATTACTCATTCAGTCAAAAGACGGCGGTCAATCGAGACAATTTGTACGATTGTAAGACATAAACATTTATTTGTTTCGGGTTTGAACTAGTATTTGACAACGTATGTTATGCACTGTCTACTTTTATGGATCATAGGTGGGGCCTATATTTGCATAGGGGCCCAGGGCCTCAAGAATTCTTAAGGCGTCCCTGATGGCATTGACTGTGAGTGCAACCCCACCACTGTCAAGTGCTGTGAAATGTTAGAAGGTACCACACGTGTTATGAAAGAGGGTGTAGTGCTTTGAATTAGGGACAAAGCTATTGTTGAAGCGAGTGACGGAGTGAGTGTTTTATTGACGTCACGCTATAAAGCAACACGAGAGTTATTGGCGACAAACCTCGTATTTTGAACCTCAGTTAAAATGATCACGTTTGGAGTTGTTCAGTTAGCTATAAGGTCATAACGGTATTGTTAGATGTCTCCAGGGTAGTGTAGCGCCGTCAATGTGAAAGGGTATACTATCCGCAATTGTTACGCGCTTTATAAAATGCTAACTAAATAGTAGAAACTTGTGCAATGTTTAAAATTAATATCCAGATATTAATTAATATCTGAATTATAATTAATTAAAATTAATATCTGAATAATTTTTAGGAATATTTTTTTTTTCTTCAAAAGAACGTATGTCAACGTTTCACAGAACCTAAAATCCTTATTTTTCCCGAGTTGTAACTCAATAATTTCAAAAATAAAATAAAACTAATAAAAATTGTTATATAATTTGTTACGTATACTATGCTTCTTCAGAAATATGATAAGTACAATCAGAAGGAAGAGAAATCGCAAAAATTTATTAATCGTGTGACACACACACACAATTGAAAAAAATTCCAGAAAATTTCAGAAAAAACTCCAAACAGCATTTTACAAATAATTTCCTATTATATGTAGCATCTAAATCAGGGGTACTCAACCTTTTTTTCTGCTGGGCCACATATATACATATGTTAGCTGTTTCACGCGGGCCGCAGCAAAAGGATAAAAGGGTGTGTATGTGTGGAGAAGAGCTTTAAAGGAGAAATTCTTTAAGACCAAGATAACATTGGAAATCTAAAGTGTGGAAAATTGATCAAAATATTATATAAACTCCTGTTTTCTTTTTTAATTATTATTTTTTTATATTTTTTATTTTTGTCACTAACACTAAATTAGAAGCATTTAAGAAGCACCTTTTCACAATTTTTGCATCTCTCAGTAAACAGTTTCAT
The DNA here is from genome assembly GCA_019973955.1 of Trichonephila inaurata madagascariensis. Lineage (NCBI taxonomy): Eukaryota > Metazoa > Arthropoda > Arachnida > Araneae > Nephilidae > Trichonephila > Trichonephila inaurata. The sequence continues at coordinate 58,374 of BMAV01020720.1, forward strand.
ATGATTACCAATAATCCAACAAACTTCATAGATGTCTTTGTTACCGCTATGATATTACCACTGACAAAACACTTCGTTGCTGTTGCAAAGATTATTCAAGAAAGCCTATTTATCACATCTTGAAAGAGATCTTCGAGGAAAGATGTCATTGAATGAATCCTGTTTATTGGTACTTTTTAAATACAGCACTTTCGGGACAAATGAAACAATTATTTATCCATGTTTGTTTTTCACTGCAAAATAGTCAACCTCCCAATTGTCTTGAAACGATATATTTTCTTCAAAAATTTTTCGCTTGTTAGATATGAAAGATAGTCAAAGATTAATTCCACCCATAACATTGTCGATACTCTACTGTTGCCTGTTATTATTCCGTAACCGTTACAAACGGAAAAATAATTATCAATTCGCACCCGTACGACATCGACAGCAAAAAGCAAAACTGATATCTTTGATTTCTTGACCAAGAATTTCCCATTAAATTTTTAATACAATGTTCTTAAATAAGTGAATTTCTCAGAGCAATGGGCCATGACCTGACCACTTAAAAAAGCTCGGTGAGCCGCAGGTTGAATACCGCTGATCTGAAACATAACGAATGACTTATGATAGTTAACAAATCAATTGAGTCTTGTTGTATCGTAAGACCCCGCTTAACGCGGGGTATGCGTTCCATCAAAGTAGAGCGTAATATATGAAACAGCGTTAAACATCGTGTAAATAATGGGGTTAGGGGAAGATAGGTAGAAAATTGGTCAGGTATTTTACTATTAAATTTTGTAATTATGTTTTTTATAACAATGAAACAAAAATTTATTTCTTACAAATATAGAAATATAATAAAACGAATATACATATAAAAATAAATAAAATTTTAAGTCTTGGTTTAATGGCATATTGCATTCAATTTCGTCGTCTGTCCATATAGAGAGTCGTTTTCCATTTCCTCTATTTTATTATTTCTAGAAAGGGTAATTCTAGTTGCAGAGCTTGTCGTAGTTGCAGTTGCCGATGACAGTATTTTTTCTTTATTCTTAAGAATGGTCCTTATTCTTGAAGTTGCCAAATTCAATGCAGCACCAATTTGAGATTGACGTTCACCAGTATCTAATCTTCTAATCACTTGCATTTTAGTTTCAAGTGAAAATGACTTTTTCTTGTTGCTCTATTTTCGTGTTTTTTACTATCACCCATGATAAAAACTAAAAATCATAATATTTGTCACTATAGCAATCGTTATATTACATAAATTTATAATAACAATAACGTCAACAAATTTTTGAAACGATAAAAATAAGTTCGTATAACACCACAGGAAAGAAGAAACACAGATAAATTGATTCGGATATCGGGAAGCCTAATGCTGCCTGCAATTTCGGGGAATCCCACAATTAAAATAAAAGAGCGTTAAATCGCGAAACAGCGTTAAGCGGGGTCTTACTGTAGTTCTAAAAATATTTATTTTGAACTAGTGCTATAAAACAAATGCCTTCGACGACTAGAAAATAATTTTGTTCACCTCTAGTTTAAAAAAAATACCGATTATTCTACACATGCAACTTATGTGATACATCAAAATGAATCAGAAACTTCGCAAAATGGTTCTTTTCAGTGCTCTTGTTCTAATTTTTTCCCCATTTCACTTTTTTCTAGCTGATTCATATTTTATTTGCTGCACGAACGCGTGGGAATTCTTTCATCAACTATTCACGAATGAATCAGATAGAGGATGAAATACAGAGAACGTTCATTTATGAGAACAGTTTGTTGATGAGAAAAAGTTCATCTTTCCTGTCTCATTAGAGTAAGTAGAAGTGGAATAAAATGCAACTTATTCTAGGCAAGGGGAAATAATTCTACTTTCCGCAGTCATTAGGAAAATATGTCCTTGTAATTTTTAATACGGAACAAATTCTTAGAGCAAATGTAATGTAGATATAATAATTAGCTGTAACATTATGCCTACTCTTTCCAAGTAAAAAAAAAAATTTTTTTCTAAGCAAAATTTCTTTTAAGTTTTTTTACTTTTCTCGACATTTTTGAACGAAATTAACAAAGCAAAAGAGAAAAACTTACATATGTTTCCGCCTAGAACTTGGAAGCCGTAAATGTGTACATTACCTAGCTAATCTGCAGATTGACTTATTTGCTCCATTTAAGTGCGAAAACAAAAGTTTTCGCATTTTACCTGGGCAAATTTCTCATTAGCGGTTTTCGTATCGTTAAAGTTCAATTATCTCATTTTCTTCCTGTTAGGAATTTTTATTGAACGTTTAGAGAGTGAGTGAATATTAATGTTGAGCTATTCAGCTACTCGAGGGCTTTTGGCGACGGACCTCTTCAGTTAGAGCCATGGTCATGTGACGAGGACGACACCTTAGCTGGTGCCCATTCTCCTAACTTCTATACCACACCAACGGTAGGACGTTTGAGCCTCAACAAATTTAACGAGCATCGCCGCCTATACGGTGGGTCTTCAGCGGTACAGGCTCGGACTCATGACAAGCCGGCCATGAGGCCGTTACTGACCAACAGGTTACCACGGCCAATTTGATTGCATGTGAACTTTGACTCATACCAGAATAATTTATCCCAAACATTTAGAAACAGAGTGGCAGAGGCAATAAATGTGTTCGATAAAATACTCCTTTAATTAATGTATAATAAATTTAATGTGTCTGTGGTTAGTGCATCGCGCTTCCACCCCAACCTTTCATCCTTTCAGTGGGCCGATAAATGAGTACCAAGCTTACTTGGGAACTTAACACTGGAGATTTCGCATCAGACTGACCATCTGTCCGGAGCATCTGCTCATGCACCTCAGGGCTCAAGGTCGTGTATACTGAGTTGGGCACAGTAGGCCTTGTCCCTCACGGGCTATTGCGCCACTGAATTAACTTAAGTTAAATTTAATATCGATGATCAGTATCTTATGGAAACAAGTTAAATGCTACATAAATGTTAAATTAATGATTGATTGTGTGATAATTGATTATATTTACTAGTTTGTTGCTTGCTTGATTTTAATACCGTGATTTTTTAAACATTTTCGGTTTCCTTAATTGCAATAATATTTTAAACCGTTTGATTTTTTTCTTTGTATTGTAGTTTTTCAATTGATTCTATCGCGACTAATGCAGCGATTCTCAACCTGCGGCCCACCGAGCCTTTTAAGAGGCCCGATCACGATCCATTGCTCTGAGAAATTTACTGTTTTAAGAACGTTGTATTAAAAATTTGGTGGGAAATTCTTTACCAAGTAATCAAATATATCAATTTTGCTTTTTGTTGTCGGTTTTGTACGGGTACGAATTGTTATTCTTTTTTTATTTGGAACGGTTACGGGGGAAAAACAAAGGGAGTAGTGATAGTTTTTGGGGGGGGGGAACTTTTTTTAATATCTTTCGTATCTTGCAAGTAAAAAATATTCAAAAAAAAAACTTTCAAGACAGGGGGGGAAGGTTGATTTTTTTGTAGTAAAAAACAAACAGGGATCAGTAATTGTTTGATTTGTCACTAAATTGCTGTATTTAAAAATGCCAAAAAAACAGGAATCTTCAATGACACCTTTCCTCGAAGATCTCTTTCAAGGGGGAGATAAATAGGTTTTTTTGAAAAATTTTTTAAACAACAAAAAAAAAGTGTTTTTGTCAGTGGTAATATCATAGGAAAACAAAAAAGATATCATAGAAGTTTGTTATATTATTAGTAATCATGTGGGGCCCCCTTACTGTTTCGAAATTAAGGGGGAGTGTTTTTTAAAAGCTTCTAATTTAGTGTTTTAGTGACGAAAAAAAAAATAAAAAAAAATTAAAATTAAAAAAAAAAAAAAAACAGGAGTTATAATTTTTTTGATAAATTTTCCCCACTTTTTAATTTTTCCCAAAATGTTATTTTGGTCTTAAAGTTTTTTTCCCATTTACCCTTTTCATGTTGGGCCCGCGTAAAATTAGTTTTACATCGTATGCGGTAAAAGAAAAAAAAAGGTGGAAAAAACCCCTGGACTAATGTGGATTGCTCGGATTGAATTAATTTTTGTTTTCTTTAGTCAGGGTTTAAAACTTTATGGTTTTCCAAGCCATTTTTTTTTAAGAAATGTTTAATGAGGTTTTGGAAGTGCCGTCAAATTTTTGATTTGTAATTAAGGAAAAAAACAAAACTAACAACCCAAAACCCTTTTATTTATTTGAAAAAATGCATTTGCACCTAATTAGTGGTTTTAGCTTGGGGTTATAATTCCAAATACAAGAAAAGATTAGGGGTGATTTCTTTGGGGTTGCTGATTAAAATTGAAAAATAAATTATATTAGGATTGTAAGATGTTATTTTTAGAAAAAATGTATGTTGAACGGGAGTCTTGTCAAACAAGCGATTTTTTAATGCTATTCATCTCTAAAATAATGACCCCCCAGGGGGGGGGTAGATGAAAATATGGTTAAAATAAATCCCCCAAACTTTTTTTAAACAGTTAAATGTGTCTGGAATTGGGGAAATTAAAAAAGTTTTTCCGAAATTTTATTATTAGCATTTTTTCTTATATTGCTTGTTAATCTTTCTGTTTCTCCAATTCCAACTTTCAAATTTTTTTTCAGCAAATTTTGAATCCATTTTAAAATTAGACTGAAATTAATCGGTTCTTTAGATTTTTAACCAAAATCGAATTGGGACAAGTTCATTTATTAAATGAATCACATCGGTTCATAAAAAACGAATGTTTTAAATTTTGAACTGAGAAAATCTCGCTGAAAACTGAAAACGTATTTCCCTTTGTTCGAAATATTTATACTGAATTTAGCTGTTTTGAATTAAAATAAAAAACCGTTTTGATCTGGCTTTCCCAAAAAATTGTGTCGCCCCACCCCTTTAAAAAGAGGGGGGTCAGCTCGGTGTCGTCCACGTCACACCAGGGTTCTTCCCCTTTTTCCCGTCCCAAAGCCCCGTAGCTGAACGGGACTTTAAATATTCACTACTCACCCATAATGGCACGCGTGCCAGTGGTTCGCCACCCCCGCGCGTGAGGAAGGGATATTTCAAAGGCGGAAGGGTTGAGGGTCGAAAATTCACTATTCTCGTATCATACCCCAATATACTGCCAAACATAATCTTTTGATCTTATCGGTTGTCAGGAACACAAAAAACAGGGAAAAAAAATAAACTATTGAATAAATAATTAGCATTAATTAAATAAATTATAATTAATAATTTTGCGTACTATTTTGGATTAAATAAAGTTCGGGTTTGGGTTTAAAACCTCCCATAACAAATAAATTTTTTTTTTTGGTCACCCACCCGGGTATAGTGATTAGCGAAGCTGATTTTGTTGTGCCGTGGCCGGGGTTTGAACCGGAAAGACATGGATTTTTTGTAAATGTATCGCCGCGGCAGGGGAGCTATAAAAAACCGTCGAGCTGCAAGTTGTCTCGTGAGGTTGGTGGAAGGGGAAGAGAGGTGGGAGGACCCTGACCACCCTTAGATGTCCTCCCTCAAAATTAGGATGGAAACGAGCCACCTGCATGGTGCTCGGAAAACGACAGGCGTCCAGCCCTTTACCAATAAATTTTTGGATCCCGATCGGGCCCTTTTCCGATCGGGGGGTTCCCCGAAAAACAATCTTTTTTTTCCATAAAAATTACTTTTTGGTATTTTGGTTTTTTTGCAACCCTCCCCTGAAAGTGTTTTTAGGACGTTCTATCTAAGTCTTTTTTCTTCCTTCAAAAGATTTATTGCCTATTGAAAATTTTATATTCTTTTCTAACTGTAGAAAAAAAATTGCTAAAAATTACTCAAAAATCTAATTGTTACATTAATATTTCGTAATGGATTGAGATGAATCTAAAACATATATTGTACAAAATTTTTATCGTTATTAAAACACCAATGCATTGAATAGTTTCTGATGTGACGTCCTGTAACTTATTTAAAAAACATTAATATTTTATTGAATTTCTGTAGTAAAAAGAATTAACTACTATTTAGAAGGGGTTATAAAACATTAAGAAGTTATATGCACAGCATGTTTTTCTTAATGTATAGTAATAAAAATTTAATACAAATTATTCTAAAATTTTATAAAATTCGTGGTCATAAATTTATATTTTTGATTTTAATAGATAGGTGAACAAAAATGACCCAAATATGTGTAATATGATTTTTTTTTTGTATTCTATGATGTGACATTTTTTTTTAACTTTAGGATGCAGGGTTTCTTTCAAAGTAAGGAAAAGAAACATTCCACATAAAAACAATATGGCACGCAGTTTTTTTTTTGTTTTTTTGTTTGTTTGTTTAAATTTAGTGAAACAGAAAAAATTCAGGTCAATTGGTTTGAATTGGTGTGGTGTCTCACTAAATTTACACTAGGATTACTGGGGATAAATTCCGCCTATTTGCACAGTACCTAGTGACGAAGACGACACCTGAGATCGTAACTATCTTTTTAAATTTCCCATACCACGTAACGACAGAAGTTTAAGGCACGGTTCTATTCAACATTCAACAGTTACTTTTTTTCTACAAAATGCGTCAACAAACAAGGACAACATAAACAAATAAGATAACTAGTTTCTATAGGTCATAAAAAAACAAATGGTTTGTATAATTTTCATGGTACTCTCTTCATGTCTTTGCCCATTTTATGCATTTCAAATGCATTGATTTTTTTAACATACGAAAAATAAAGTGCAAGTAAGCCTTGATTGATTTTTCATTTCCTACTATTACCTCACACTCTCTATATATTTATTTATTTATCTTAGTGGAATTTTCAATCATTAATATAAACATATTTTAAAGCGCTCAATTGAGCTGAAATTTTATATACATGATTGTTTTGGATAACAATACAGTAATTTAATTATAATTAATAAAAATTAATTGATTAAAACTAATTATTCAAAAAATTACAAATACAGCCACGTTGGCATCCTTTTGGACGACTTGTGTCAAAACTTGAAAAGGTTTTTTTCTCACGTTTTAAAGCATTTAGTTGAACTGAAATTTTATAGACACGATTGTTTTGGATGACAATACAATACTTTAATGGTACTTAATAAACATAAATTACCACTTAATGTTGTGATTCTATCATATATATATATACATATTTATATTAATTGTAACTATTTAATAAAAAGTAGCAAAAATAAATTTTTTCTTTGTTGATCTAAGTAGGAATTGACTTAATTTTTTTTTTATATTACTTGTTTTTTTTTTGTATTAATAAATTCCAATATTAATTCGTCTAATCCAGGGGCGTAGCTACCGTCGTATCAATGATACGGGGCCCCCAAGCTACAAGGGGTCCCAACAAGATTAATTACAGTCCCACTAACAGGGCTCCTATATCTAAAGAAGGGCCCGAAGGAATTTTGATACAGGGCCCCCTGAGAGCTAGCTACGCCAGTGGTCTAATCTCTTAAATTAGCCTTATCTTTGTAAACAAAGACTAGACTTAAATTGATTGAGATTAAGTAGAGTAAGACATCTGAATGTAATATCATATTTGTGATCCAAAATTGACCTGTCGTTTTATATTTAAAAGAATTCAATTGACGGATCGTTCTTTCATCATTATTTTTTCTTTACATCTCATTTAAAATGTATTATTAATTAGAAACACTGAACTCAGAGCCTTTAATCGATTGACTGTGACCGTCATTCATTTCCCAAGCGTGACAGAGTTTTCCAATTTTCAACTATCAACTGTATAAAAAAAAATCTAAAACACAATTCAACGTGGTTCGTGTTGTTAAAAAGTAGGATTGTTTTACTGGTCGTTTTGAGATAGTTTTGAATCACAAAAATACATCGAGGGACATCTGTTTATTCGCTGAACCATATCATTGTTTCAAATACGAGCATTATTTCCTTTCCAGCTGTTAGCAACCTCCGTGCACAATGTCAGCATTAAAAAGTTCATTACCACACGCGCACACTCTTCGAGCAACAATCAAGGCCATGGGGAAATGCTTGCGGCAGGGCGGTAAGAACGTGCGGATTTCAAAACTCGATTGAGTGGGGAAAGATCTAAAAAATATTCTTCCCAGTTTGACCGACAATTATAATCCATCTTACGCAATACAATGGAAAGAATGAAATCTAGAAGGGGAATGGAACGTTTCTCTCCCTGATTAAATAAAACTGAAAGGTTTTCCGAAGTCTGCATTAGGGATAAAATTCAAAATTAGAATTGTTCTTTTTGTAAACTTTCTCAATATTATATCAGCAAAAATGGAAAGAAAAATGACTGAAATATTATCGTTGAAATGTTTTTATAGGCGAAAAAAAAAATTGTTATGCAGAATTTCAATTTTCAAATAAGATGGACGAATTTCATTATAGTGATAAATTTCAATTTTCAACGAAGTGGAAAATGGGACAAAGCTGAAGAAAGATTAAAATTCGTCTGCACGATTTTTAACTTGATTAAAAAAAATAAGAATTCTAAATTGAGGCCATGCAAGCTTGTTAAGATCGATTCGATAATATTTAAGATAAAGGAATTTAAATTTATTATTTGATGATTCTAAATCGTCTCTTTCATTTAAAGTACTCGAATATTACAAAAACATAATATTTGCAAATCATGAATATTTTAAGAACAATATTTATTTGTACAGTAAAACATCTAAATTCGTTCTTGGGTTCTCTATGATACATGAAAGAGTTTCAAGTGTTAAAAAGTTTAAAGACAAGGAATTCCAGTGAAGTTTTATTCATCTCAATACACGCATGTGTACTCGGACATGCACGTACATAAGAATATCATCATCCCAGATAAAAAAATATTGAGCAGTTTGAACATAATATTTATGCAACTTGGTCAGTCTGATTTTATCTTTGATATATTAAATTCAGTTCTAATTTTTATTTTTGGAGTGAGGAATAATCGCCAATGCAACGCTAGGAATTTGTAGCCATCTGGCTTTCACAATCGATGCTTATATCAATAAATCAAAGAACCAGTCATCAAAAAGAAACACAATTCGTTACGTCTTCCTGTCTTTATCTTGAGCAAAAGCTTCTTTTGTTGATATTTTGACATGAAGGGAAAAGCGAATGACAGTCGAACAATAAAGGCATTATAGTCTGAAGTTTTTACATTTGTGTATAAAATTCCGAATGAACTTTTTTGGAAAGTTCACTGATCACCGTGACTTCCTTCTTTGATATGCAACAGTCTTTAAAAAAACGGTTATTCATTATTTGAATTTATTGTTACTTTTATTGTTACACCCCCAATTTTATCTGTTCTAAGTTTACAAAAGTATGTAGTAGAACAAATAAATAGAAAAAAGTGGTTTTTTCACTTTTCTGATATTTATATAGTTAATTAACAAATCTCGACAGTTTGAATAATAAAACGGACAGGGGCGTAGCTACCGCCGTATCATTGATACGGGGCCCCAACACATGTAACTACATTCCAACCAACAGGGCGCTCCTATCTGTAAAAAGAGTCCCGATGGAATTTAGATACAGGGAATAATATACTACAGGGCGTATACAGGGATACAGAACTATCTACGCCAGTGAAAACGGACGATATTTACTATAACTTTTATAAATTGATGCGACTAATTTATAAATTCTTGCAGTATTGGAAAAATAGATTACCGCAAAATCCGGCGTATAACGCGCACTTTACACACTAAAAATAAGAACAAAATTTACGGGTGCGCGTTATACGCCGGGTATAAAAATGAAAGCTTTAAAAATAAAAAAAAAGATGAGCATAAAAAAAATTAGAATTATGCATTGATCAAAATAATGTTTATTTAAAAGAACTGTGACAATCCTTATTACCTTAAGGCGTTGTAGAGTTTTAGAAATATACTATTTTTTTTAAAGCTTGGAATAATACCTCGAATAGATGAGCTTAACATAAGAACATTGCGTAATATACATTTCAAGTTTCTTCGTAAAAAGGGGGTGCGCGTTATACGGCGAATATACCTAAAAATTAAAAATTGCAGCTAGAAAGTGTAGGTGCACGTTATACGCCGGATTTTACGGTAATTCTTTAAGGATACGAAGTAACCATTGTGATGGTTGGGATAAATAAAGGAAGCGTGATATTTATTAATTTAAATATTTAGTTCATTTACGTCGCAGCTATTAATTACAGTATATATATATATATATATATATATATGGTATATATAGGTAAGTATATACATTACTGAAGCTATTAAAAATATTGTTGATTCTTAGCTTAGAGTTCCAAATTGTTGTTTGTGAGGGAGGAAGTTGCGTCCAAGTTCTTTACGCGAAATTTTCAAACCATTTCCTCTACCCCTTCTTGGTCTGTAATGATAGGATTGGCGTCTTATCCCTCAGAGTTACTTCCCGGGTTCGTGGGCGGAGTAGGGGCCCTCAGTGATGTCAAAGTATACCGGGAAAGACCGGGCAATATTTATGGTGCAGATATTCATTGCACGTGATGATCATATCCATATAAGAAGTCGATTCACAGCTGTGTGGCGGGAAACGTCATACCATTTCAAAGAAAAATTAGGAAGTTAGCATGGAGGCCCCCAAAGTTTATAGCAAATAGACGGCAATGGTTGTGCTGGAGATGAGGTGGATGACCTCAAGGTGTAGAGAGGAGACTGAGGGATGGTCGAGGATGATTGAAATCACCTTGAAGGAGACGCTGGAAGACGTTCTACTGCAGTGACTGTCAATGATATGATTGAAAACCCATTACCGCTTATTATTATGTGTTGTATCATATAATTTTAATAACAAATGAATTTGCTGCTGATGTTAATTCCGGTACTATTTGAAGGGATATTTAAGTCCATGATCTTGATCACGGTATCCATGACGAGCGATCGTTCAGCAGACTGCTCTACCGTGGCAAAGGAGTGTGACGCTGGATGGAGTGGGCGTGAAGTAAGTTGGGAGTTTATTTCACTTGACAGGTCAACTAAGGCGCAAAGGCTACTTCATTATACCCGCTAAAGCCTGCGGGAAAGTGGGAGCAGCCAGTCAGACTCTTTAACCTTGGTGCCCTGTCTTCTTTGACCATAGGCTGGAACGTCAGGACTTTGTGGGTCCCAGCCCCTACGTAAAAGTAGCCCCCGGCCCTCACACAAAATGTAGGTGGCTCCACCTGTTGACCCTTAAAACAATGAAAAGCACATAGCATATGCTGTCAACACTGTACAAACAATAACCCGAAAGAAATAAATGTGCATGACTTCGCATAATCGCAATAAATCGGTTTGACCCACCTACCGCCTTCTTTGACCTGAATAAGTATTGATGTGTATGGTGGTAGGCCTTATTCTTCTACATAGACGACGGTCATCACATTGCTACAGCCAGGCTGACATATCCGAAATTTAGTTTTTCAGAGAATACAACGGCAAAACATTTGATCGTTTACATTATTTGAATTATGATTCATAAAAGATTGAATCAAGAACGAGAAGAGGCCTCCATTGTGTCCGGTGTTCTGTGTGGCCCGGGCTGATCCATGCCTGACGTCCTCTTTAAACCATGGAGCTGCCGTTTTCACCATCCATGATTACGTTACATGCTCCTTCGCCGTCGTGAGCAGACAAAAAAATGCGCGCCCCTGATCCTCGTTTAGTAGACGCAAGTAGGATCGACAAGTTTGAGTCTCCAAGAGAACGTTAACATGAATTTGCACTCTCAAGTTAACATCAATTTGATTTCAAGTAGGCAGCCTCGTTGTCTACTGGGACCAAGTGGCGCCCCCACGCCTCATGATGTACAAATAATCTACAAATAAAATAAGTTGGGACTAAAATTATGGAGTTGATTTACTGCGATGATGGAGACATAAATATACGGTCAAATTTCTAGTAAAAAAATGGTGAAAAACCAAAATATTTTACTATAGAGGCAGTAATATTTAAAATAATTTTTGATTTTGTTATGTATTATTATTAAATTGATCTAGAAAAAAGTCAGTTTCTCAGGGCATTGTTTTAAAATTTTAAACAAATGGATGGCTTTGAAGTTTTAAAATTTTTTATGAAATACCTAAGTTTTTATATTTTTTATTATCTCAAGTCAGTAGCGCACACAGAAGTTTTCCGGGGATTTTGGGGAACAAAAACAGTAAAACCACTCATTGAATAAATAATTAGTATTGATTACTAAAATTTCATAATTAAAAACAAATATTTAATTGAATTTTACGTATTATATAATTTAAAGTTATAACTGGAATTGGGAAGAAAATCGCTAGGACTTGGGATCCTGGACCCCAAGGACACCCCCTCCTTGTGTGCGCCATTGTCTCAAGTAGTTTGTATTTGGATTAGTCATGGAGTATGATGGAATTCAAAACGTGATTCTCCTTTTGTTGAACTTTAATAATTATTTTTACACCCCTACCCTAAAAAATCATAAATTTTTTTAAAATATTGACTTTTACATTTAAAAAATAGATAATACTCCAAGATAAAAATCTCCACAAAATTTTATAAAATTACGTGAGTATCTATAAGGAATTTCAAGACTCGAACACAAGAAAAGAACTTCCATGGAAAATAGAAAACACTGCTTTGGCATTGATTAAAATAAAAATCTGAGAAAATGCTATTTTAGTTAAAGTTAAGTGAAGGTTTCGAATATGATAACGACCAGAAAACTTTATATATATCTTTTTAACTAATCGGATATCATGGATTTAAAATTCTTAAAGTCAAGCATAAATCGGATGTAAAAGGAAAATCTTTTTTAAATCTTTAGTATATCAACCGTCATTTTTGTGGGCTAAAATAGGTTTTATCAAAATGAATTACTTATATAAGTATTTGAATATTTTTGAAAAGTATTCTTGCATATTTTTAACCGTTCAAATGTCAAATGCTTTTTAGTCCTTTTATTTACTATTTCCTTTTGGTAATAAAATTGCATTTAAAAAGCATTTATTTCTTTCAAACTTGTCACTTTTAAAGACCTAATTTGCTTTTAAAAATTGATTAAGCAAAATCATAATTTATTAGATTTGTCACTTAGGTATTGAAATCCATATCTATAGAGAAAGTGGATACATATGTATAGAAAAAGTGTAAAATTTTCAAATAGTCTATGGCTTATTCTTTTGAAAATTTTTTTAAAATAAGATTAAAAACCTAATGTGTTTCTGTGAAGTTCTTATTGTGCATAGAAAACAACAAATATAAAATAAAAGTTAGTCGCAAGTATATGTTTATTTAATTTTTTATAGCAAATAAATATACATCAAAGCTAGGAACAATAATTTTTAGTTATAAGATTTTGAAAACTGATTATTTCCTCCTTTTAAAAAGTTATAAACAACTAAATAAATGGTTTTGAGCGTAAAAAATTTTGATTAAGGATATCAGAAAGAAAAGAAGAATCAATTATTTCCCCAAATAGAATTAAAGAGCAAGGTTTAATTTAAAAAATGTTTAGCTTTATGATCTTCTAGTACTGGCTATATTTTGATGCAAGTATATTTATTAAAAAGAATTCAATTTCTTTCACCAAGGAAAAGTTGAAAAGCTGATTTAATTTTGTTCTCAAACAAATTCATTAATCGAGTCATTTTTAAAACTTCTATGCCAGTAAGCTTTTATTTTCGAACGCTCGTGCACAGTTTTTCTTCGAAAACGACGCATGCTTCAGTTTCTATTTTCTTACTTTCGCTTTAACTAATCCTTATTGAATTTGAGAGTGAGAAATCTTTACCAAATATTCAAATCATTGTAATTTGTGAAAAATCCTTTTTATTTTTTTTTTTCTAGATGAAAATTTATATATATCCATGCTAATTATATAGATTCCCATAAGTTACACTGTTAAAGCACGAGAGAAATTTTCATTTTCCTATTCTAGGTATCCAAGAAAAAGTGGATTACAAAAATGTTTTCCCTCATAGAGTGCATCCAGGATTCATCCATATCATTTGTAATGGAAAGATCTGCTAAAAAGTAGATTTTGAATTACGAGACTATAAACAGATGCTAAATATATCCTCAAAGGAATTATTTTTCACAGAAGAAATCATGAAGGAATCAGGTCCTCTTGTGCTTAAAATACTTCCGAAAGAAAATATCTTGCCATTTTTCTTTAAGATTTATCTAAATGGCTGGATCTTTAAAACAGGTCAGGGATTGTGTGTTGCTTACACAGATCTTGTAATGACAGAGATTCCTAAGATACCATTTCTTATTTTCTTTCCTTTCTAGGAGGAAAATTACAAAAAAGAAATTTTTTCCTCTGTTTATCAAACAAATTCTTTTTTAAATAAAATTTAAAAGAGGAAGCGCGTTTTTTAAAAACACACTATTATCAAATATAGTAATTTTAGCAAAAAAGAAAAAAAGTGTATGTACATTAATTTTTAAATAAAAAAGAGAAATAAAAGAAAAGTTAAAACAGATAAATAGAAATAAAATTGTGGAAAAACTTGAAAAAATGATAAAATATTTAATTTCAAAACATTTTTTGAAAAAATAACTTTACTCACAAATGAAGTGTAAACTTTTAAGAAAATCTGATCAAGCTTTTTTTTTTTTTCTTTGAAGATGTTATAATAAACTAAATATATTTCTAGAATTAAAAAATTAATGCTAGTGAGATGACTTCATTAATTACCGCCTATACAGAGTGAATTAAAAGTTTTGAAGAATGAAAAGTAGATAATCATTCTTGAATCTCGCGAAAGCATCGCAGAAAATACCAGCCTAGTCCCATAAATTCCTTCTTTGGCGTTCCTTCTTTGCGGCAAACTCTGAGAATCTGTATATGTGGAGAATTAAGTTATCTGTGTGTCGTTAGATAACTGCAGCCCATCGGATTTTGTGTACGGATTTCAACTTCATTAACTCCACCTCTGTAAGAATACTATCTCCAACTTACCTCGACCAATTGCCGATTACTTGCTAACTTAGCTCCATCCTTTTCTCTAATGAATTATTTAATGCTGAAAATACAAAATAAAAGCATGGAAGTGGTGTAATTTTCGTTGTGTTGATAGAAATTATCCTTCATATATATTATTATATGAATACCCTTATGCATTTCTTGGAGTAATAATGCTGAAAACATATTGTATTTATAGAATGCCAAAATACAGATATTTCAGTGTTTCTGCTGTTATTTCTATAAATTATGATCTTCTAGTAAATAATTTTACTAAAAATTTTTTTGATAAAGCATTTATACTTGTTGTGTATATATTTCTACGTGAGGGAAACCATAATTCTTTTGTGGAACATTTGAAATATTCCATGATCACAAACAAGTACTCATCCTGGCATCCTGGGTTTTGATTTCGAAACGTTAGTTTTGTTTCCTTTTTGAAATCACCGTTTTCTAAATCCACCTTTTGAAAGTCTGTTAACTATTTTCCCTAATTTATAAGTTTTACCTCTCGTAATTATTAATAGACTAGTAATTGTTCTTTTTAAAATGTCAAAATCAGAGAATATGCTAGTTTCATTTTTATAAAGTTTGAAATATTACGACTATAGAAATATATATCAAGCATAATTTACATACATTTCTTTTACTGCAGAGAATTTTAATATCCAGTCTAAAGAATATAATTAAACAAATTTTTTTTTGACTGATGCTATACATATATGAGGCACACGCAATACAATCCAGTCTTCTATTTTAAAATCTAAATACCCTTAATTTTATTTTCAATCTCCATAAATAATACCTTATTGGGCCATTTAATTAATTATTGCTTAAATTTTTATTTTACTCTTTATTATTCTTTCATTAGGAATAGTTATTTAAACATGTATTTCAATTAAAAATATCTTATTATTTAAAGGACACAAAACAGAAAACCCTTATAGTAAATGTTATACAAATATGAGTTTTTAAACTTTTCTTCAAAAAGAAGTGTATTGTTTAAAAGTAGAATGATTTTTTTCTTCCTATGTAATTGTATTATTTTAAGAATTTGCTCTCTATGTTAAATTAAATTGTGTATACCATGCGTTGTAAATTGTTCACACTAAATTGCTTTTAACTAAAAATTTGTCAAGCGAATATGATATATTTTAGTTAATTTTGTTAAAGCATGCAATTATCCTACATTTTGTTTAATATCAAGTCTTATATTTCCTATTCCAATTTTGTTTGCTAAAATATGTTAGATGCTACAAGGATATGTTGAAAACTAAATATGTTATTACAAAAGTATATTTTCCTTATTCAAATATTTTTTCTCTTAATTATCCTCTTGAATGTTGTAATGCATACCCAATTAACATTGAAGCATTTGTACAATTAGGGCTTCTCAGGATTTCCATCTTATTCTTATTTGATGCAAGTATACAAATTCATACTCATAGATAGAAAATTTGAAATATACTATGTCTAAATCAAAATATTTACAAATATCATTCAATAACTATTATTGAAAATATTATGTGATTTCTTATATATTTCCTCATTTGATTTAATCCAATTTTATGTTTTAAGTTTAGGTTTCTAAATATATCTAAAAGGGAACCCCTTAAACTTTAGTAAATTCTAACTTTAAACAGCTTCTTGCTAAATTAAACTTAGAAAATGCTAACTATGAGAAATGTTAAGTATATTCCAATAGTAAAAACAGAACTAATGGAGAAAAAAAGTTTTGAAGGATAATTTCATGCTTAACTATAACATAGGATATGTTAGTAATGATATAGAAATGAACTTTTTATAAACTCTGTATTTATAATTGGTAGATTTATTGAAATTAAGTATACATGTATATAAGAGACATTTTCTTTGTTATTCACAAGGTTGCTTAATGATGTAACCGCTATTTTGTATTTTTTGATAAATTTATAATTTGACCAAGAGTAAATATAAAACATTTACAGTTGAACCTGTTTTTGTGTGGTTGATAAAAAATCGCATAAAATTAACAGCAATAAAAAAAATATCTGAAAAATTCATTAATGCTATATAATAAGCCAATTTGTCGAATATTTCGAGAAATTTCATGCAAAGTCGCATAAAAAGAAAAATGCTATAAAAAAGGATCAAGATAAAAATAGGTTCCACTGTATATTCTTATACCTAAAGAAAAAGATATTTTCAAAAAAAGGTATAATAACAAAGCAGAATTTTTAAAAAATTAATGGGATACAATTATATAAAAAATTCCCTTTTATGTTTGTTATCTTATATCTTCAGAAATAATGCATTTCCATTTTATTAAATTTACTTTTTTTAATAAATTTCACTGTAAAGTTTTTTTTTTAAAATTCCAGTGGGGATTTTTGGGTTATGGGTATTACATAGGTGTCCCTATAGGAAAATTTGTACCATGTGAACTCCCATGTGATATCAAAAGCAAAAAAGATTCTTGTATGTCTTATTTTGAAAAACACCTGTGATTGGAAAAAAGGAGCCATTTTCATGCAGTGCTTAATTAAATTTAATGCGTAATATTTACTAAAAAATACCATATTATGATTTGATAAGCCTATTTTCATTTAATAAGTATGAATTAATTTGTCATATAAATATATAGATATAGGATTTTTCATAATTTGAATTTCACCTCATTATTCTGGTGTCACCACTTGTAAGTACAGAATTACTCTGGAGTATGAAGTTCAAAAATCTTTACTCATTGAATTGAAAAAGAAGTTTAAAACAATTCAGTTATTCCGGAGTGGGTTGATCCCATGTATAGTGTCCTCTATTATTATGCATTATATATAAGAATTCTTTATGCATCATGGTACTTATTTTATTTCTTTGAGCTTTTCAAAAGTGAAATTTAATATAAATCTGTCAAGTAGAATTTCTATAAAAGAATGTAGAAATCCTCTCTTACATATTTGTTACAGGCAAATTTCATTTTTGTGTAAAATATACCTAAACCTATGAACAAAGTTTCACATCATCAGTTCTTGATAAACCCGTTCACAACAAATTTCCTTGATAAAACCAATTGGTGGAAAACTTTAGAAAATAGCCTCTTAATAGGTTAATAATGCACAAAAGCAAAATCAAAATATACTTTCTAATTCTATTAATGTAAATCGTTTGAAATAAAGTCGTTATAAGGTCATGATTATAAATTCCTTTTTAATCAAAATTTTTATGTTTCAATTTCTTTGTTGATATTTTAAAAAATATGCATGTCTTCTTTTCATTTTCTTTAAGTGAAAAAATGCCTTAGCTTTATAAAAGCAAAATCACATATATTTGTGTATATTAATGTATTTTTTTTATTTTTATTATTCACATAGATAAATTTTATTGTAAAACTTTTGTAAAATATGCATTAGTATAAATCCCCCCAATATACCTAATTTGCTTTTATTTTGTTAACTAAGGAATTTTGATTTTAAAAATTTTCAGCCATCTTTTATAAAAATGCCATGGGAAATCATTACTCTGTTTGGCGCATCTCTAGTTTGTCAGTTTAGTAAAGTCAAAACCATTAACTTCTGAAACTTACTTTTTGTTTTGCATGCTAATATCCATATTTGGCAGATTTCCAAATGATCTTTAGTACTGTGTCTGAAGACATACTGACAAAAAATCCGGTTAGCTGAGTATATCATTTTTAACTTCATTGTATCTAAATGGTATTGTGGCAAGTTGCTTTTGTTTTAGAGAAAAAATTAATATGGAGTTTTTGTTAAGAAGCATATTGAGAAACGAAATGGAAAATGTATACAATTCTTCATTAAAAGGCATTTATTTATTTTTTCTTTTTCAAAAATTTGTCTCTTTTTGCATTTTAAAGTAAGTTGTTTATTCATGTGTTAGTACCTTTTGATAGATAACTTTTAAAGATGCCATATGTGTAATGTTATCTTTCAATTTAAAAATAATTTCATTGATTCGATTTGCATTGTATATGGTGCATTTCTAGCAATGAATTAATTTTAATTTGACCATTTGATTCTTAAATTTTTTATTTTTTATTTTTATTCAAGCACACATTAATATTTCTTTTTAAAATAATCGTAGTCACTTCGCTTGATTTCTGTTTTGAGCTTTCTAATCTATTTTTTAAAACAGTTTAAAATGTATACCTTTTAATATAGTTCAATTGCACACACACACATATAATATATATGTGTGTGCATCAAAATTGAACCTCATGTTACCATGGGACACATACATATTTTTCATCCTTTATTTTTTATTGTTAAAATTTAAGTAATTTTACAGTTTACAGAAGAAATAATCTTACTTTTCTCTTTTTGTTATTTTGAAAAATGTTGTGCTCCAAACAGTGGTGAAACGGAGAATATTAGGCCCCCCTGCAAATCCCGGGTTTCGGTGCCTCAAGCCCAAATACGTACTTTGCGTCAAATGTTTATAGTTTTCCCCGAAATATGCGTTGTACACTCATGCCACTTGGCTTCTAAAGAAAATAAGTGTTCTCAAGTGAAGTTAGACTTTTACTCCCTCTGGAAACACATACACATAATACATTTTGAAATAACAGTACTTTTGGCATTCAATTTTATTTTGTTTAAATCATATTTAGGTTTATATAGTAACTTTTATGTGAGATTTAGTGCAATATTTTTCTAAATTGATCAACATTCTAAATATGTTTAATTTTTTATTACTGTATTAGTCTGCTTAAACCTTTTCAAAATTTAAACATGTGCTAATATTTTTTCTGATGTATTTAATTTTATGCTTTATTTTATTTTTTATTTTAACGGGTATATAATTTTTCTTATTTTATATATTAAAAAAAAATTTTTTTAAAGATACTTTTTGTAATTTTGGTAAGAATATATTTTAGCAATAAATTACTTTCCTAGAAAGATTGCATGAAAATTAATGTAAAATAAATATTTAACACATTTATACATCAGTTTTATGTATAATTATCCAAGACCAACCACAAAATATAAACTCTGAATAATTAATGAAAAAATAGAAATGCTTTCAGAGATATGCACTTGGTGTTTTGTTATTCGCCAATGCTGTAGCTATTCTCATGTTAAAACCTACATCTAACCTAACTACAATAGTGATAAATTCCAAAATTAACTGTTCCAGTAAGCCAAGCATGCAGTCCACGTTGATCCTGTGGGCGCGGTAGCCCAGTGGTCAAGTATCGGATCGGCTGGTTTGTCAAAGTGAGTTCGATCCTAGTACACAGAAGACCCGCCGTGTAAGGAGCGATGTTAAATCTGTGAGAAAGCTCAAACGTCCTCCCGTGGGTATGTGGTAGTTAGGGAGGAAGTGCAGGCTCAGATAAGCCATCCCTGCTCACTTGACCATAATAAATGAGCAAGAGGTTCACGCCAAATGCCCCTGAGTAGCTGAACTGTGCGATGTAAATATTCACCACCACCTGACAGTTCACATAAAGTTCTTTAAATAATCTCGTTTTAGAAATCTGGCCTTCAGTGCCATACCGAACTTTAAATTGTTTTTTAAAAATGTCCTATTAAATAATAAGTCCACATATAAATAAATGCTATAAGGATATATCAAGAAATCTGAAATAATTCTAATGAAAAATGAATATGAATTCGAAGAAAATGTGTATGAAATTCCGAAGTTCTAAGGATTTTACTGGAAGATAGCGTGCTTTTGCGCCGCCAGTGAATACAAACAAAGCATACCTCTTATACTTTTGCCGCAATCCTTTTCAAATGAAACTTATTTAAATGTTTCGTTTCTGGTAATTTAAATATGTACAGGATTTTTTTTAAATACTCTACTAAGTGAAAGTCCTCAAAAGCAGCTTTCAAGGGTGGATTTTAGATAACAGAAGCTCTTTAACGTAAGTGTTACTTCATGTTTTTGTAGGTATTTTCATGCAAGAATGTTCAAAATTAGAAGACTTGATATTCAATTTTTTTTCCTTATTTAAATGTAGATTTTATTTAAAAACTTATAGTACTCGTAGTTTAATAACAACAACAATTTTAGTTCAGGTAGAAATGAGGAAACCATTTTATTTTCTATTGAAAGCTTTAGGGATAAAAATCAAATGATTCATCACATTTGCGTGTGTTTGAAAAAGTCCACCGCAATTAAAAACACCTTTAATACCTTAGTTTGAAAACCTACTCTTTTTTAAAACGCATTGACTCTTAGAAAACTTTTAACTCTGGAAATAAAAGTACTTAAACCAAGAATTAAATGATTAGTTTGCAATAAATGCTGGTAGAAAGAGTTGGGACGTATTTAAAAAAAAAGAAACTCAAAGGATTAGTGAAAAGCCTTTCCGTGAAAACTCTTCTAAGATAATTCCTGTATACTTTAAACTTCTTTTCAAATGTTTGGATAAATACTAATATATTTTATTTTTTATCCAGTGAAGTATTAGGAAACTAGGAGGTATTATTAGGTGTGACATATCTCTATTTACTGCCGTTCTATTTCCAGTGCATTCATTTTAACAAAGGACAATATCTGTTATTCTGGTAATATTTGATACAAGGCTACAAACATTCATTATGTTGCTCAAAGCTTGACTTAAATAAATAACCACAATCAATTGGCAAGGCAATTAAATTGAGAGAGAGAGAGAGCTGTTGAATATTTTATTTATTAATAAATTGTTTGTATTATGTGTGGAAATGATGATAGAAACGAAAGATTTGTCGTTTATGATATAAACCTTTTCACGTATCAGTTTCTAAGGATGTGAAAATTAAAACGCGTTGTAAAATCAGTCTTTAAAATTTTTATTAAGTAGATTGATGCGTATAGCCATTGAAGTACTGTTCTTCGTCATTTAATCTCAATTCAAAAATATCTAGATACATTTCAAGCAAGAACCTTTTTCTAGCTGGCATTACCCTGAAATAACACAAATCAATGCTTATTTACTGAGCTTCAAGTGTTGAAAGAAAAACAATATGATTTATTTTCTGTGATATCTCCCTTTTATCGTCACAATAACTTATTGATTTATAGTTTAATATGATATAACAATAAGAACTCATTTAAATTGAAAAATCATTTGGTATCACTAACGACTTAAAATGAACTTAGGGAATGATTTCAATATTTTAAATTTTTAAGTAAAAATACTGTGCTGTCAAGCACGTGGGAGAGTCAGATTTTAAATATTGTAGGCAAGTTCATATTGCAGTGAAAATACGCTTTTGCTGCGTGTCAGATTTTCAGACAGGAAAGCCTCTTTTATGTGTTAAGCACATTTGTATTAATTGGGAAATTTTATATATAAGTTCGATCATATGTGGCTATTGCCATGCTTATTATCATTTAATATGATATTGAGTCTTGACATTAATTGTTTAGAAATCCAGTGTAATGTCAATGCTCGTAAAATAAAAGTCAACTGATTTTGTTCTAAGAGTATTGAATGAATTGACGTCACAGTTTTGAACTTAATGGCAACCATTTTAGTCCCCAGAAGTGCCTTCACATTACCCATCCAATATTTGCCAATAACATTTAAAAAGTAAAATTTTTTTTATTTTTCTGTATTCCGAAGTTAATCAGAAAACGTATGAAGCTTTTTTTGCAAAGTGCTGTATATTTTTTCCTCCCTTTCTCAAAAATTTTTTTACAACATCGGGAGATAAATCATGGAGAATATTTTGCAGGGAAGAAAAAAGATTGATTGTGGAATTTGAAGTAATTGAGAGTAATGAAGTATATGTTGCACTTTGTAAATAATGTTCTGATGTAATTTTTTATTCTTTTAAAACAATGTTCAACTTTTATTCTACACTTTAACAAAGGCAATAACAACTTAAATTATTATGATTATCTGAGTTTCTAAAAATTTTCCGGGTAAGTTATTTTTTTGATTTATACTAAGAACTTCTTCAAGTATTTAATTTTTAAAAAAGAATTTTAGCTTTAGGATAACATCGGTTATTGTCAATGTGGAATGCTAAGTATTTCAATGAAGAAACATCTGGGGATATATTACGGAGGGGGGCAGGCCTGGTTTTTAAATAAATTTACGAAAATTTAACCCCTAAATATGGGATATCTTATGATTTGCTCTAATTTCTAGGATGAATAGCTAGAATCTCAAGGTGTATAGAATGTGAATTCCCTTTAAAGCAAGGAAGCGTATGCAAAACCCCCCTTGCCTTGAGAAGAGTTTCCCCAAACTACCCCGGTACATTTGGGTTTTTCCCAAAGACTGTGCAATTGGCAGTTTTGAAACCCAGGGATGTAACCCAAATGAATTGCGGTCCACTTCGGAAAAAAATAATCTCGCGGGCCGCAAATAAAAATTCCTTTAAAATCGTTTTTAAACAAAAAAAATTTATTGGGTGAATATTTAAACAGAATGAACTATTATTATTGTTTTCTTTTTTTCACGTATGCAGACATAGATTTAAAAAATGCATTGATCAAATAATGTTTAAAATGTTACATATGCCATTTTTTAAAAATTTTAAGGTTTTAATTGATCTTTCGTTCTTATTGTTGACATTTGATTGATGTCATTCGAAAAACGATTAAGCATACATTGCCCTTTATCTTAACCGTCCTGAACTTTTTTTTAAACTTTAAAAACATCTCTGATTGCCTCTTGCTTTTGGGCACTCCAAACAGAAAAAGGGGAGGAGAAATGAAAGTCGCCACAGGGAGAACTGTACATCCAAAATAAAAGGAAAAGAAAGAATTCCAAATTTAAGAAAAATAATTTATTATTATAAAATAAATGTAACTGTTTGATAAAATTTTAAAAATTTTTTTTTAAAATAAAAAGGAAATTCCCCTTATCAAAAGGATTTTTTTTTAAACAAGAATAGGTAAAGGAAAATAATTCAGATATTATATGTATATAAAACCATATAATTTCCTAAAATTTAAAAAAAAAACAAAAAAACCTGATTTTTAAAATTTTAAAAAAAGTCAGCGAGCCGCAACTTACTTACTGGCGGGCCCTGGGGGAACCCCGGTCAAACGTAGAGGATGGTAATTTTGAGAGATGGTGAGTTGCAGTTCTATAAATGTTTCGTTTTATTTTTTCTTAAAAAAAAGATAAAAAATTTTTCCAATTTTTCAGAAACCAGTACATTTTGGTTAAATCCATGTAGTGTTGAAACCCGCGGGCCCAGTTCCCGGGAACTTTTTGGCCGGAGTGTCGCGGGTTCGCCTATGCCACCAAAACCCGTCTTTAGAAGAGATGATGCAGTTCAATATCGGGCTCAAAGCCTCCCTTTGGTGCGTGGGGTGGCCGCGGTAGCCGGGGGGTATAGGTACGGACCATGGCCCCGTCACGACTCGGCCAGTGCCCCAAAGACCCGCCGGGGGCAAAAATGCACGTTAAATCGTCGAGAGCTGAAACCCTTCCCCGTTTGGGGTGGGGGGTAGGAGAGGGGGGCCGTCAGGGGCGTCCCCCACTTGACCTGGTTCAAAAAAGACGTGGTCCGTTTCCGCCTGTTTTGAAATGGACTTAATATTCACAATAATCAATCAATTTGGCGCTTTTGGAAATGAAAAAAAGGGGGTTTGGGGTCTGGTGTCATCGCACTTGACCGTGGTTCAAAAATTCGAGGTCGCGCCGTAACCTTAAGAGGGGGAATAAATTAAAAAACAAATCAAGTTTTTTCCATTAATTGTTAAATGTTATAGTTTTCATTTGGTATATAAAAGAAGAATGGGGATTATTATACATGGGATGGGGTTTTTACCAACGAACGTAGTATTCGTAGATTTATGGATATACTTAATTTAAATTGTTGACCAACCTTGGTTTGATAATTTTTCACCCCTTTGTGTGGAATTTTCAATGTGGTTTTAATTTTTTTTCCGTATCCCCAAAAACGGTATGATAGGTTTTTTAATTTTTCTCCTACACTTTTCCTCGTGTTGAAAGTTTATATATGTTAAACTTTTTCCCCCCCCGGTTAGAGGCAAAGGGGCGACTCCCCATCAGCTTTTCCTAATGATTGACGTGGGGGTCATTTTTATTGATTTACCTTTCAACTGGGGAAATCCATAAACGAATCCAGAACGTCATTTTTAAATGATTTTATTTAGTAAACAGCAAGTGGTGAAGAGTATTTAAAAAATGGGGATAAATGTTTGAATTGTATTTGGGGTTTAAATTTGGGGACTCTTTGGGGATAAAAACACAATTTGGATAAAATTAATTTCAATGAATCTTGTATTTTAATTACAAATGCACCTGCTTGGGGGGAAATTCAAGAAGGGCAATGTAAAAGCAATCTGTTTTTTCCCTTGAATTTAAAACTGAAATGACTTGTTGATCTACTTGTAAATTTTAGATAAAATTTTGAAAGTATAATTTTTGGGAAAATTTTAAATATGAAAATTTTTTTAAAAAAGTTTTTTAAAAATTGAGAAAAAAAAAAGTTTATTTAAAAAAAAATAAATTTTGTAACTTATCTTTAGTATTGTTGAAAAATTATATAATTTTAACATAAAGTTTATGCAAAAAGCAAAAATTGGCAACAGTAAACCAGAAAGGATTCGTTGAAAAACGTTTTGATTTTATCTGGCTATATTTTTTTACGTTTTCAATCGCCGTTAAGGGGTTTTTAAATTTTTTTTGTTGGGAATTTTTTTTAAAAAAAAATGTTGGCATTTGTTTTTTAATGACGTTTACCCATATAAATGAATCAATGGATTTTTTCCCCCTTTTTATAAATTTTTTCGATAGTTTTATCTGGGACTTTGTAATTAGGGAAAAAACTATCAAAATCGATTTTGCAATGAGGGTTGCTCGTGAACCCCTAGTAGATTGTTCCCACAATTCGAGAGCCGCTGACTTTATAATAAGGGGTGGAGTTTTCTCCATATTAAACTGTTACATATCTTCGATCCCAGAGAAGCTTTTCTCCATCGATCGCCAAAATGGGAAGCGCAAGCCCGCCCGCACCCCTTTTTTTTTTGTTTTCTCCTACGGGCGCGCGTTTTGAGGCCCGCGCGACAGCGCGCCCCAAATTTTGGGTTCCCTTTTCTTTTCCTTGCCGGGCCCCCGTCTTTTAAAAGTATGCTTAATGTGCGGGGGGAAAAAATTTTTGGGGAAAATGGGATCCCCTTTTAAAAAAATTGCTTGTTTGCGGTTGGGGAAACGAATTTGCCTATATTGCCCTGCCCCATGAAGTTAACGCTTCCCCCTTTTTTTTACTCTTCCCCCTTATCTTTAATACTCCAACTGAGTGTTGTTCCCACCAGATGGCATTCGTTTCTTAAAAGTTGTATTAATATTTCGATTTAATATTCTTTTAGGGTTGCGTTGAATTGGATAAATGTATCGATTTTTAAGAACATTCGTTTATTTAATGGATTTAAAATGGAATGCTAATTTTCATAATTAAACGATTGTGTCGTGTAAACATATGTTTTTAATTTCTAAAAGAACTTTTCCCCAGATTTTTTTTTTTATTTAAAGTGAGTAAACCCAATAATAATGTGGTTAAATTTTATTTTCTTATTATGTATGCCCCAAATAACTATTTTTTATAAAATAAAAATTCTTAGATGGAATTCCCTCCTCATTTGTGGCCACCGTAGCCTAGTCGTATAAGGTCACAAACTCGTGGCCGGCGTGTCACTGGTTCGAGTCCAGGCGCCACTGAAGAACCCCCGTGTAGAGGGAATTAAGACCGTTAAATCTGTCGAAGTCCTCACGTTTATATGACTTGGTGTGATAGTTTGGAGAGGCAGGGGGTGTCAACGCAGGTGACGTCCTCGTCATTTGATTGTGGCTCAAAATTACGAGGCCCGTTGCCAATAACCTTCGTGTTGCTTAATACTGCGATGTTAATAAACTCACTCTTATTCACTTCTCATGGTTGTCATGTCATAAGTTCGAGCCCAATACCAATAAAGACCCGCTGTGTAGGGGGGATGCGAAATCGTCGGCTCAAAGTCCCCGTGGGTGTGGTGTGGTGAAGAGGTGCCGCTCAGGTGTCTCCTTTTCCTTACCATGGTTCAAAATTACGAGGTCCATCGCCAAAAGCCCTTGTATTGCTGAACAGTGCGACGTTAATATTCACTCACTCACTCATTCACTTCTCTTTAGAAAGCTGTACCCCTGTTTTTTTTAAAAAAAATTAGAATTGATAATTAGATTCTTTTATTTAATCGGGTGTGTCGCCAACAGTCTTCGTGTTGCTCCGCAGTGCGATATAAATTAAATAAAAATTATATTTTTAGTACAATGTATCTTAACACGATTCAAACCGTCAAGGCTTCTTATAGTCCACGTTTGTAACAATATTTCATTACAATAATTTAACCTAACTTTTTAAATTCAAAGAATTCTTCACGTGTTTGATGCTTTTCTGTGTTTGGAACTCAGTTGAGTGGAAATTATCATTGTGTATTTATAGATTTGTTTTCCTGTCGAAGAATCCTAAGATGTGTGTGAACTCAGGAATCTAAAGAAAATCTGATTGACTTCGACTTTCCTTTCTGTTTGAATATATTTTTGGAACTGTCACTATAGTTACTTATAAGAAAATCACAGGTTAGTAAAAACATACTACTAGAATCAAACTGGAATTACAAAGTACAATAGCGAATAATTCAATTCAATATCAAATATTAGACCAGCAGTTGTGGACATTAAAAAAATGAAAATTAATTCGCCTGTAAGAAAAGTAGGAAATGCTTACAAATCACAAATTAAAAAGATCTTTCTTTATTTATAAAATGAATGACGCAAATAGATCTTATAAATATATATAGAATATTCGAAGAGTACTTTAACTATTATATAAAAATTCGGGGACAATTATATATGCTCGTAGTTCTTTTTCTTCTATATAAGTTAGAACTTATTTTTATAGTTCCTATTAAGCACGGTAAGTTTTATGTTATTTATGAATGAGTTTTAGAATATGAGCGAATATGAAATTTTGTCAATAATTTCTTAAAAAAAATTAATTTCCACCAATTTTTATAAATACGAATTTTACTGTCCACATTTTTATCTCGATTGCTTTATTTTACTTGTAGTATTTGCACCATTTTTTCCCCTAATAAATTTAGACTATAAGAACTCTATGTAGCCCTTTTTATGTACGTTCTTTTAATTTTAAAAAAGTTGTAAATGTAAAGTTGTCCACAATTTGATTTTAACTTAATCGTGCTCTGAAGCAACACGAGGGCTGTTGACGACAGACTTCTCAATTTTGAACCATGGTCTAGTGACGAGGATGATACCTGAGCTGTAATCCCCTCTCTAAACTTCCACACCAGGCCAAAGAATGACTTTTGAACCTCGACAGATGAAACGTGCATCAGTCCCTCAACACAGAGGATCTTCAGTGGAACTAAGTTTCGAACTCACGATTCGACAACTTTGGCCACGAGTTTGCTACCATGACCACTAGACTCAAACGCGGTTTATATATAACTTCAACCAATACATTGTGGCGTATGAAATAAAATGGAATCAGAAAAATTTTGCCAATTTTCTCAAACGCTGATATAATAATTGTTTTATGTACACATTATAAACACAGTATAGTATCAACTGATGAATATGTGTTTCTTTTAAATTAATTACATTAATAAAATAACATGAAGCGCAGTGACTGAGTAGTAGCGTATCGCGTTTCCACGCCACAGGTCCT
>BMAV01020722.1:8554-19019 GCA_019973955.1 Trichonephila inaurata madagascariensis
GCTGTCTCTCATTTCTGAATTTCATGTCTCTCAAATGATTTCTCATGGAGTTATGGTAAAAAACACGTGTTAAGTGTGAGTGTTTAGTCCCCATACTAAAGAACATCTGCTTGTTGTTCTTCCTCTTGGACAGACAATCATGTGGAATGATGTTATAAGTTCAGTAAAGCCTTTTTTAGATTGATTCCATACTATATGCATTGTATTCATATTTGCGCAACTATGCTTTCGTCATCGTTTAAGTACAGAATGCTGTCTCTCATTTCTGAATTTCATGTCTCTCAAACGATTTCTCTTGGAGTTATGGCAAAAAGCACGTGTTAAGTGTGACCTTAAGTTTTGCCCTCCAGTATATAATGTGTATAGTTATTTAATATAACTTAAATAGCGTGTTTGCGGCTGTTGTATTCTGGATGCGGTTTTTCAAGCCTGAAAGATAATTGTTATTAAAATACTGTGTGAATGCCCTATGACCCTTTTTCCCTTTCAAAGAAAAAAAATGAGTAATTTTAAAACTTTCCATGTATTTTTAAATCAAGTGCTATATTTTAGATTGTGATTGCGGCAAATATGCAAGGGATTGCACACTTTCTTATTGGGGCAAAGTATGTGACTGTATGACGGGATATACGCCAATAGGTGGAATATGTGAAGGTAAGACATTTCTTTCTTTTTAAACCTTATATATACAGTTTTATCTTATATACATGGTCATTAATAAAGAAGTATGCAGTTTCAATGATCTATAAATCAAGAACAATGTAGGATATCATATGTTACTTGTAACAGAATTGTATAGGGTTATTTTCAGTTTTGTTAAAGACAGTCACAGATGTTCTATGTGTTCATACGACACACATCGAGACTTTAATCCACTTCTGCCCAAACATGTGTTGAGGAATCTGAATCAAATCCATCGATAACGGTTGTGATATGCTGCTTCAGCCAGATCAAAAGAAAGGAAGTGACAAACACCTTGTCTTTTACGTACCCCAACAGGAAGAAACACAAGGTATCCAGTTAGGACTTCTGGGGGGCTATTAAGATGACAGAACACCTTTAAAACTCAATTTTTGGTCAAAAAATCGATTTTTCGTTTTTGGTCATAGATTAAAATTCAATCTTTTATCTTTGTAAATCTGTTTAAATTTTGTTTCTACCTTAATTAGAAGCCGAATTACAGCTTTTTAAATATTACCTAATCGTAAATTTCTCTGACCGGAAATGGTTTTCTGCTAACCGGAAGTGGCCCGAGTTGTTTGTTTACGTTTCTCTTTCATGGTATATGACATGAAATATTATAATTAATATACAAATATTTAGTCAGAACTTAAAATAGAAGATTTAAAAATAAATATAAATGTATTTGGAAATACATTTTTCCTTTTTTATTTGTAAAACCTGGCAGCTGTTGTTTTGACTTTGCTTACATATGCGTTTGAATTTTAAGCTGAAAGAATTGACAGCGTAAAAAAAGTTTATTTGATTTTTTTTTATTCTGTTTTATTTTAACTTAAAAATGGTTAAAAGTATTCCTAGAAAGCGTAAGCGACAATTTTATGGTAATAAATTCACAAACACTTCGAAAAATAACAGCACTTCAGCAGTTCCTGAATGTACTGCTAGCTCTTCAAAGTTGGGAAATGAGAGTTTGTCAACTACAGAGAAGAAATGCCTGGTCTTGTGTTTGGTAACAGAATCGTTGACCTTGAACTTATTATGGAAGCATTTTCTCAACTTTGCTGCCCAAAATGTTTTGCTGAAAAAGTAGAGCTACTTGAGGATTCCAGATATGGATTGTGCTCCCATTTTACACTAAAATGTAAGTTCTGTGACTTTTTCTTTGCATTTGCTTCATCAAAAATTGTAAATGCACCTGTCATAAATACCAGTCTAGTATATGGTATGCGGCAGATAGGCAAAGGTTTTGCTGGGGCATTTAAATTATGCTCAACATTAAATTTGCCTCGACTGACCAAAACTGCTCACAAAAATCAGGAAGCAAAGCTTTTAAAAGTGGTCCAGGAAGTAGCTGAAGAATCCATGATAAAAGCTGCTACTTAAATTGTGGAGAAAAAACAAAATCTCTCATCCGATATTGTAAAATGTGGTATATCGGTGGATGGCACATGGCAGCGTAGAGGCTATACATCTATGAATGGCTGTGTTGCTGCAATACCAGTTGATACTGGTAAGGTGTTAGACATAGAAGTTATGTCGTCCTACTGTCCTACATGTAAGAGACTTCAGACTATGCCAAGAAACTTTGAATATGTTTCGTCAAAAGCCGACCACATACGTTAGTGTAACTTTACAGGTTCTTCATCAAAAATGGAAATTGTGGGGGCTTCAAGAATATTTCTTCGATCAGAAAAAAACTGCAGACTTCAATACACTCAATATTATGGGGATGATGACTCAAAAGCTTTCATGAGTGTGAAAGACACTTATAGAATAAACAGTGTGAGACCAAGTTTGAGTGCATTGGCCATGTACAAAAGAGAGTGGACTCGCGTCTGAGAAAGCTAAAAACTAAAACTAAAGGACTGTCTGGTAAAGGAAAATTAACTGATAATTTTATCGACAGATTTCAAAACTACTACGGAATTGCTGTTCGCAGCAATGTCTCGGTAACTTAAATGCCATGCAGCAAAATGTAATTGCTGCGTTATATCACTGTGCATCAAGTGATAAGAAACCGATGCATGGTCAATGCCCAATAGGGAAAGAAAGCTGGTGTTATTTTCAGCGGGGGGTGGCAAATGGATCAAAATGTACCACAAAATATGCTGGTTTATCAAATGATGTTTTAAATAAAATTAAACCAGTATATTTAGAACTATGCGACGAACAGATATTAAATAAGTGCTTACATGGACGCACGCAAAATGCCAACGAGTGTTTTAATGGAATAATTTGGCAAAAAGTACCGAAGGAAGTATTTGTTTCGCTCAAAACAATTAAATTTATATAGGGGTCGTATGTGTGATGCTATTATACACTTCAATGAAGGATTAAATGGGTGTCTAAAAGTTTTTAATAAGATGAATATAGAAAATCCTGGGGTGTTTACCTTACGGGTATATAAGCATTTAAATAAATACAGAATCCATGAATCGATTCATAATGCAGACCCCAAAACAAAGAAACACAGGAAAATTTTAAGAGCCCTTAAAAAGACAAAAAATAGTGTTTTAGAAGTCAAAGATGGGGAGAATTATAAATCTGGTGCATTTTAATAAGAAGGTAAATATTTTTCTTGTAATCAGAATAGTTTAATGTTGTTTTTGTCGTTTTCTCAAAATGAGTTTTTTTACATTTTTTTCTTACCGCAAAACACAATATCTCAAAAAGTTATGCTTGAATGAAATAAAAATTTTATATGTATGTTTTTTTAAATATTTATACAGGGAATAGACTATTCTTAAGATTTTGTGTTGAGTAGAAATTTTTTTATATAGCAATAAAGTGAAAATTACAATAGCTTTTAAAGAAAATTTCAACGTATAGAAGCTCGAAACACAATAACTTCCCACGTAATGGTTGCATTACCAAAATAAGAGTCTATTCCCTAGATAAGGTTGTATGCTATATTATTCAATCTACAAAATGTCAACATATTTATTTTCTTTTCAGTTATCATGTTTTGCGTAAAATCTTGTTTTCGCTTATTTTTTTTATAAAATACCCATTTGACAGTAAAAATGTACACTAACAAAACTTTTCTTGGGTATTTTTCTAATTTTAGAGACCCATAAGGTCATAAAATATGCATTTACAGGCAAAATTCAGATTAATTCAAAAACTTTTCTTCGAAGGTGTTCTGTTACCTTAAGTAAATGGAATGTCGTAGTTTGGAACTCGTCTAATCCATCCGTAAGGTGAAACTCATCGAGGCAATCTCATTCGTTGGCCGACCAGTGTGGTCGTGCACCATCGGATGAGGAAGTTTGTGAAATGCTCGCCCGTAGGGACCTCAGTTCTACATTATCTACACGACCTGTTTCTGTGAAAAGAACGAAGAACCACTCATCATTCATTTTAAAACCTGTTTATTAAGGTCTTAGCTAAAACACAATACACAACAACAATAATAATTAAGTAAGATGATCTAGAATGAGAAGACGCAACACGTATTACCAAATAGTCTCGTATTTGACCACTGAATCTAAATTTCTAGATTAATTCCTCTATCACTAATATGCGACTTTTCCTTGTAGCTTATATAAAATAGCTTACCGCTATATCCTAGGTAATCAGCTACGTTCTTTATCTGTTCTGATGTGGCTTTAATCCGAACGTGCTCCTTATGACCTCGAACCCACTTTTGGTTCTTCAGTACCGGCACGGCTAGGATATTTCACGGAGTTAGGAATCTTCTAACTTTATCTCAAATCACTTTACAGCTAACTCTCTACTTAGCGACTTCACTTCCCACTCAGCAATCACTTCTACGCATAGACCTAGACCCGACATAGACCTCGCTCTAATGCTAGCTTCCAGTATATATATATATGATTCCTAATTTACATAACCACATTCTTCTTCTTCTTGAGTTGGTTGGAAATAATTGCCATTTCG
This sequence comes from Trichonephila inaurata madagascariensis, assembly GCA_019973955.1. Lineage (NCBI taxonomy): Eukaryota > Metazoa > Arthropoda > Arachnida > Araneae > Nephilidae > Trichonephila > Trichonephila inaurata. The sequence goes on from BMAV01020722.1 coordinate 13,136, forward strand.
GCCCCAAAGAAACCCCAAGAGGACATTAAAAGAAATCGCGATGAAAGCCCCATCACAAGCTGTCATCCTGCAACTGTGACATCAACCAGAGAGTTAAAATATCCAAAAATGTGTGGATAAATGTGGACAATTTGCTAAATTCAAGAGCACTGCGACCAAATACCGCCATTTCGACTGACTAGCATGCTATTGCATATGTTACTTCCGTCAGGTGCGAGACAGAAACTTTAACATTACATCTACCTTACTGATGAGGTGGTGTGTATCTTTGATTTTTACTGTTTTTAAAGCATCTGTGAAGTGTATACTTCTTTATGAATCACCCTGTATATCATTTACACAGTTATATCTACAGCTATATCTAGAATTTTTTAGTTTTTAAAATCATGTCATTGTAACTCTACATTCTTTGAATTCATTAGATACTTTAAGGTATCCGACTACGTTCGGAACCGTGATTTTGCAAAAGCGTATAAATGGATAATATTTATGATATTTAGTGTCACTTAGAATAGAAAATGTATATAAAATTGTTTTAAGAATAGTATTACAATAAAAAATTATTTAAGTGCAATATTTTGACAAAAAATGAGCATAGAATGACCAAACTATTCTCTTTTTGTGAAAAATGCTTCTATTATAATAATATTTTACCTGTATATAGCTCAGACCTCTGTATAGAGACTCAACTAGAATTTTTGAAATATATAACTTAGAAGTGGGTTTATCCATGTTTTACGACAACAGAGGAGACAAAATTTAAGAAAAAAACGCCGATGATTATTTCAATTGGTTGTAACTCTGAAAATAATGTGAATATTTCAAAAAACGTAATTGAGCCTCTGTACAGAGGTCTGAGCTATATACAGGCAAAATATTACTATAATAGAAGCATTTTCACAAAAGGAGAACATTTTGAAAAAAAAGATTATTCTAAGTAAATTTTTTGCTAAAATTATTGTATTTAAATAATTTTTTTCTCAAAAAATGTCCTTAAAACAATTTTATACATGTATTCTAATCTAAGTGAAACTAAATATCATAAAAATTATGCATTTATGTGTTTTTTTTTAAATCACGGTTCCGAACGTAGTCGGATACCTTAAGTTCACTGCATCAATATTGAGTTCATACAAACCACGGTCCTGGCCACTGTCCAGGGTGTTCGTAGTCAAGTAAAATTAATTTGAGGGAGTGCGGACAACTTTAGGGAGTTCATGAAAGATTTTATGTAAAGTATAAATACTTGACACCCATTTCCATTAATACGAAAGTTAAAATAAACTAGTAATGATTTTTAAGCATTAATAAAATTTTAGTGCAAAATGTTATAGATACGTACATGAAATGCAAGTAATGGCAAGCGTCGCACGGTGGAAACTGGGTCGATCGCGGGCGTGGTTATCTGTGAGGTTTAATTAGGAAAGAAACCTCACTACTACGTGGAATAATGTAGCTATAAAACATGGCAGCATAAAAGAGTCGAGAGATGTGAAGTGAATGTAACAAATTTCTTTAGTTTTGTACGGAAATCAGTTTTATTATTTATATTGTTAAGAAGATAGAGTAAGTATCGTAAGTATATATATTTTTGAATACAATTAATTTTTTCGACATAAACTTATTAACCGAAGTTATACTTTTGTTAAAATTCATTTATAAAATAGTCTTAATATAATACTTATCAAAGTCATTTTCATTTACCATTTTCAAGATATCAAAGTTAAATTTTCGGAATTTTTCTATTATACAGTGAAATAGTTACTTCACTTAGGGGTTCATGGCCAAATTTTTAATACAAAAAGGAGTCCATGGCACTAAAAGTTTGGGAATCACAAATACAAACAGTACAGAAGGCACGTCTGTATGCAAAACTCAAAAGATATGTAGTTCGACGAAGATAGGATATATTTTACATCGTTAGAGAGTAAGAATAATTTGAAATATTTTGACATATTCCATCGAACAAAATCTACGAATTTTTAATAAGATTTAGTCCCACTGGCGTAATTAGTCCTCAGTCGGCCCTGTATCAAAATTCTTTGTGGGCCCTTTTTTTGGAAAAGTGATCTCTGTTAATGGGACAATTCGCAACATTTTATGATTTCTTGCTAACCATTTTTGGGCTCCTTGTGGCTTGAGGGCCCCATATCACTGATACGGTGGTAGCAATGCCAATGATTAACCCTTCAGGAAACTTACTTTAGATGAGCAAAAAATTTACGATCCTATATATCTCAGTTATCTTTCCTCTTTTTCCCTTAGCCCTTATTGTATGTGATAAACATTGATTCCCACTGACACGGCAGAATCATTTGCTATTTCTCCTTTATTTTCGGATACTATGCCCCGTCCTCCTGAATTTGCTTTTTTCTTTCTTTCATTCCCTTGCGTATAGATCTCAAATGTTTATATGACACTTACTTGACAAAAAAAAATTCACAAATAAATTAATAGCTGTTCAACACCAAATGGATCCATACGGTCCTTGGCACCTCAAATAAAATAAAACTAATAGCGCTTATTAAGTGTGAAAATATGCGATTAAATGAATTGTTTAAAAAACTAATTGCATATTACATATTAGGATGTTACATTTTTTTTCTGTATTCCAGCAATAGAATCGAGTACACCTTCATCTACCACTGACATCTTTCCATCAAGTACAGCAACTACTAGGATAACTACACCTGGTAAGGTTGCAACTTTTTATTGATGTATTGGGGTTTCATCAGTATACGATACAGTATACATAGCAGCTCTCACGAGACTAAATTATTACTTCATTCTTACAATATTTTCTGTGGTTAAGTAGGATCTCCTCAGACCTTGTAATCCTATTTTTAAATTTCAATTCTTAATATCACTGTTCAATTTGAACTACAGGTTTAGAGCAAAATAAAAGGAAATGAAGTAATGAAAAATTTTTAAACATTAGGGTAACCACTGGTCCAAATAACCTCTTATATCCAGAGTGGAATTGACAAATAAAGTACATGAAAAAGTTTACAGGAATTCACAGCTATTCTTCCTACAGTACGGTCTCGAGTTCAGGTAATGTGCATGGAGGAGAAACTGAGCATGGACTGTAAAAACCGCACAAAAGTCCAATGATATTGACACCAGGGGACTGAGCACAGCGTGTGAGATGCGCTACAACATCATTATGCTCATATCTACATGTTTGAACATTGCAATCCGTGTGTTCAAGAACGTTGTTATTTCGAAATAGATAACATTCTTCGGGAAACGAGTCTGGAGTATGGATGTGAATAATCTGCAAGAATACCACAATATTGCTCGGCTTTGACCTTCCCCTTCGGGATTGGGAATGGCCCCAAGCCCCGCCTAGATATTTCTCCCCACTCCAGCACAGAGCCCCTTTTATGCTTCTCGGTAAGAACCAGACCAACATGAAATGCTTCTGACGGTGTTTGCTAGACGAACACAAGTCTGGTGGTCTTAAATAATGTAAATGATGTGTTCCCAATTCTGTTGGGTCTCGTTTTGGTGGTCTTGGCACCATTGTTTTTGCTTCATAGCACTCTGCTGCGGCACTAGCGACTTTGGGACGAATATTCTGTCATGGATGCCCGCAGCATGCAGCTCCCGTAGAATAGTTTTGATGGACACAGATTTCTGGAGATGAGTGTTCATTTTTTGGGTTACCTGCTCCAGTTTAGTCTCCCGTTTTCGGGTGACTATCCCCTTCAACAATTGTGTATCCCGGTCGGTCTACTTCAACTTTCGTTCCCTGTTCTGCTTCACAGAGGGCACCTTTCCTAATTTTGAGTAGGCTATAATAACCCTTATAAAGAGTGGTACAACAGAGTGGTCTTTGAAACACTTATAAAGGTGGCTGTTCGAGACGGGGACGCTCCTAAGAGGCGAACTGTAATAATTATGTTTCTCTACACATAAAAGAGGTTGGGTGCATGGCATTTTACTGAAAACAGAATTTTTTTCATACATTTCTCGCACCGACAAATATTCCACTGATACCTTCTCTTTCGCCACAAATAGGTGGTAGACTGTTGCGACATGTGGCGAAGCTGTACTTCTTCACTTTTCGAAATGTATGCCCCTCTTATTTTGTCCTAAACAATTGTACATGTTAATATATTCCACAAAAATGCGTATTGACTTAAAAATCTCGATTATATTTTTTTAAAAATTCAGTTTTCTTCCTAGTTGTATAAATACTTGGTGATACTATTTATTAAAACATTTTTTGACGCAATAAAAATGTCTAGTTATGAGTTATAACGCGTGGAACGTATTTAAAGTGTAAGAGAACTCTGTTTTGGTTTTTAAATGTATATTATTTATAAATTTGCGTTTTAAGTAAAAAGTTTCAAGCTCTTGAGATTTCCTGTACTTATTAAAAAAGGGAAGGATATATAAAATTTTGTGTATGGGACAACTCTTAATGGCAATCAGAAAATTTTTGTTTCGTTGAAATTATCTCACCACTGTTACTCCATAAGTAATTCAATTCAAATGCTATATTTTAGAATGTGATTGCGGTAAATATTCCACGGATTGCAAAATTTCTTTTTATGGAAACAGAAAAATATGTTACTGTATGAATGGATATACCCCAATTAACGGATGGTGTGAAGGTAAGAAACTTATTTCGTTTTAAATCGCTTACGAAATTCCACATTTTTACTTTAGAAAACTCCTCCCACCTACCAACGTCAAATTAATAAGATTCTTGAGCCTCTGTATCTCTTCTCAGTTCATGCTTCTGGTCACACATAAGGTCACAAATTGTTAAAATAAGTTAATTGCATATTATATAATAAAATGTGATACGTATTTTATCCGGTATTGCAGCAATGGAGACCAGCTCAGTTCCTACAACGGACAATTCTACAGCTACTGCAGTAAAACCTGAGTTGACTACACTTGGTAAGGTTACAGCTTTTTTATTGATGTCTTAGTTGCTTCATCAATTGCACCAAGGAACGAGACCAAAAATGATTTATTCCACAGTATAATAATTTATTGCAAATAAAAGAATTATAGGGAAATTCTTTTATTTGCAATCATATTAAGATCATATAGAGTTTTTTGTTTTGTTTATGAAGCTATTTTAAACTTATATCTTATATGGTGTGATTGCCATCGAGACATATTCTTAATGCGATATTCTTAAGCATTGAAATTAATTTCCATTAAACAACTTTTAGGACTTTAAGTTAATTTTTTCCTTTCAGTAGCCTTAAAGAATTTAATTCGAGTGTTATATTTTAGCATGTGATTGCGGTAAATATTCCAAAGGTTGCAGGATTTCTTGGTTGGGGACAAAAGTATGTGACTGTATGAATGGATATACTCAAAATGATGGCATATGTGCAGGTGAGAAATGTATTTCTTTTGTAATGTTTTTTTTTTTTTTTTTTTGCAACGCTAGAATTCTAATTTTAAAATTCACGTAATCGTAACTCTACATTGATTGAACTGAAATCCATTTTATTACCACTGTGTGTTCATCGCTCAGATGGTATAGTACTTAGTGAAGTTGATTGCTGTGCCATAGGGTCGTGGTTTGAATGTTGGAGAATGCATGGATATCTTTAGATGTATGATGCCTGTGCGGTATGGGGGCACTGTATATATTCATCGAGCCACGAGTCCACTCGAAAATTTTCCAAATGCCAAGGGGTTTTCTATAAAAATTGGGGTGATATGAAGCCAAAACATTCTGCCAACTCCTGGTGCTCAAAGCTACGGCAATTGACAGTCATAAAACTAGACCCTTGCCACGAAGAATTTCGTTGGCCTCGATGTGACATCACTCGATCAAGTGGCAGTGGAAACAACAACACTACTATGTTCATTTATCTGGATTTAAAACTTCAATAGATATGTGAGTGAG
>BMAV01020722.1:54335-65739 GCA_019973955.1 Trichonephila inaurata madagascariensis
CACACAGCAAGTCTGACCAAAAGCACACAGCGACCAGTCAGCTAGTGAACCCCGTAGAAGGAATGCGTGGGAGTGAAGCGGGAAAACCTCGCGTGGGCGAGCTCACACAGTTATCCTTCCGCCAGAAAAAATAGTTCACTCGCTTCACCCCAACAGATACCCTGCACATAAGAAACAAATATTTATGTTGTTAGTAATCTTCTTCCTAACCGTTACCCATCCTCTTCGCTGGATACTTCATCATGTAGTATGACTATACATTGTTTTTAGGTTATTGATATCTAAAGCCTAGCATTAAGTTTTCATATATAAAGATATCACCTTTTACTACCCCCGCAACCACCTTTGGAAGTTGATTTCCACCAACTCTTTCTTAACCGGATATCTATTCGATAAAAGAAACATGCTTGTCAAATTTCAAGTTTCTAAGTCTAATAGCTCAAGAACGGGAATTTTTTTTTTATTTATTACGCCCTCTGCAACCCTATCCCCGTCTTTGGGAGTCGATTTCCACTAAATTCGTCATTAGAGGATCTTTACTCAACAAAAGAAACATTCCCGCCAGATTTCAAGTCTGTAAATCTAATAGTTCCGGAGATCTCATGCTGAAGGAGTGAATCGCTTTTCCTCTCTCTCTCTTTTGATAAGACGTAAAGCAGTTAAATTGTAATTTTTCTAGAGATGATTTTTTTAGAAATATCTAAATTCAACAAAAGTATGATGAAAAATTGATATTATCTTACTGTCGGTATGAGATTAAAAGTTTCCGATTTCTTTCCTTTTTTTGAGAAAAACACGTGTTTATTGTGTAATTTTTGAAATCTTAACAAAACAGATTGTCTCAGAAACATTAAATTTCTCACTATATTTCAGGGATAGTTAAAAAAAAACATTAATAGAACGGACTATATACATACTTCTTTTTATCAATAAAAAAATATTTCAGAGACGTTAAGCTTTCGGTATGTTGCAATTATTCGTTCATTATCAGTTCATAGTATCAGTTCGGTATGTTACAATTATCAGTTCACTTAGACTTTTTAAGGTCCTGGGCCCCTACGCAAAATTAGGCACCAACTGCAACGCAGTTAATTAAACAATATATAGTGAATGTTGTCAAATACCTATAAAAATAATATTAAAATGTGTGTAACTCACAATCTCACAAATCTAAGCTCAAATCGGCCGAACAAACAGGCTACTTTTGACTAAAGGAGTAATGATGGTGTATGGTGGTAGGTCAGGCAGGCCTAATGTGCCACCCTTCTAGATTATTTTTCATATTTTGACTAATACTTAACGTTGACGTTATAAATTCATCTACCTGTATAAGAGTCAAACATTTTAATAGACACAAAAATCACTTCTTTCCTCCATTTAATTTTTCTAAATTGTAAGGCTGTTATTAAATTGAAAATTTTTAATTTCCCCAGATGCATATTGAATTTAAACACTCCTATATCTTAGGTAATAGCCAACTGGGTGGCGTAGTTGGTGGAATTTTCACGATGAAGTAAATCGACAGCGTCCATATCGGATGATTACGCGGCATGTTAAAAATACCTGTTTGGCTTGGGTGCTCTCGGCAAAATTAAATTTCTAAGATCGTCATCATCGTCAGAGCTCAGGTGCCTCCCTCTGGGAAAGAAACTGGGAGTCAAAATGACTAGCGGTAATTGGTATTCCATCTATATGGTGCCGCACTAAGTAAAGATACCAGGTCTCGGGGAATATACAAGGTCTACAATGGTGAAATACCAATCCGCAACCCCATTAGAAATTTGTAAAAAAATGTCTTCGGTAATATTGACCATGTTAGATACTTTCGCAAAAATCATTTTTGAGGTGCCTTTGTTAAGCATATATCCCCAGTGCGCCGCTAGCTCTGCCATGAATTTTGCTATTAAATAAAGGATGTGTGTTAAGAGTAGACATTAATGAACAATGAACTAACACACTGAGTGCACAAGCATTCTATTTTTCTTAAACTATGCTGTGCTATCCGCTAATCGGGACTTATTTTGATTTTTCAATAGCTATTTAAAAATCAGCACATTTATTCGACTTATTATAAGTTTTATTATGATTACGTTTTTTAAAGTAAAAAGTTTTGCTCTTGATTGATAGAACTACATTTGATCGCCCCTTGCTTTGGTAGCCTGCGTGCGGTGCACTCACTGGGCACCTTCTAGAATCGGCCCTGGGCAGTGGCGTAACGGAGACAGTTAGAGGCCCCCTGAAAAGTCAAGTTTTGATCCCCAAGCTGGATATTACAAAGGTTACGTACATGGCATCAGTCAGGCTTCGGAGCCCTTTGAATATTGGACCCCCCCCCCTGCAATGCGGGGGTGTACGTTACAACACTAGCCCTGGGCCCAGGCTTAGACACGAACGTTGAACATGACATAATGATGCCGTCTTGCCATTGTTGCCAGTTGGCATATAGTTCGAAATGCTTAGTTTTTGGATAATATTTCCGGAAACAACGTTTGACGATTAAAATTATTTGATCATCGATGAGGCCCATGTCTTGAGACATCCCTAGATGTCTGAATAGGTCGGACAGACTTGAAATTCCGGCTAAATAGAAAAACTAACAGTCACTCGTATAACTAAGAAAAAAAATTCAACATTTCTGACTTTCCTTTAGGCCAGGGATGGCGAACCTTTTTCGGACGTGGGTCAAATTTTGTTGATATTTTTTTTTAGTACCAGCGCTTGGGTCACTAATGCCCATTTGCACCAGAGTTAACTTTAAAATTTTTTAACTGAGTATTTTTAAAACTAAACATCTTTAAATTCAATTGGCTTATAAGGGGTAAAAAAGGGCGCTATGGAAGTCTCTTTCTACAAACATAACTAATTAAAGTGCATTTTATCCGAAGAAAGTGCTTTAAATTTGTTTTTTTGTTTGTTTGTTTTTGCTTTGGTTTTCGATTGTTTTTCAAGAAACAAAATGTGAGCAAAATTATACACTTTATTTGATATTTTGTAAACACTTGCTTTATTTCAAATACTACATACTTTCATATACATTTGTTGTCATTTGCGTAGCTTTGGAAACAGGGGTGTAGCTACCGCCGTATCAGCCTTATCAATGATACGGGGCCCCCAAGCTTCAGGGACCCCAAAATGCGTAAGAAGACATCGTAAAATATTGAGAGCCCACCGAAAAGGGCCTCCAAAGAATTTGGATACGGGGTCCACTTAGGACTAGCTACGCCAGTGTTTGGAACTGTAATAATCAAACTGAAGGTTATAGACAGCATTTAAATCGCATTTGTGTCAATGGACTTGAAAAATTCAAATGGAATATGAATAGTCCACACAAATTAGAAAATCTAAATAAACCCTCGTAAGCAAACAAGTGGTTGCCTAGCAATCGTGGGTCAGTTAAAAAGCTTGCGTGGGTCAGTGTCTGACCCACGGGTCATAGATTCGCCATCACTGCTTTAGGCTAGTTTGAAATCTGAAATTATAATTATAGTAATTGAAATATAAATCGTTATTATTCTTGTCTATAGCAAGTGTGTGGATGCTTACCGATTAAATGGTATGATGTGTATGCTAAAAGGTTCTCCTTCTAGTGTTTATTTAATCTCTGTAATAATTTTTTAATAAACATATGTTTAAAAACAGAACTATTTTCCTTTTAGTTTTTAAGAATCTTTTTAATTTATACTGCAATCGAGTTTTTTATATATCTTATAAAGTTAATTTTTTCATTTAGTTGTGACGAAGGATATACTGGTTCCCGCTGCGAAGAAAAAGTAAAGTCTAAGACGAGTAAGTCCTATTTTGATTTTTAAAAAAAATGTGTATTTCCTAAAAGTTTTTAAATATTAAATAATAACTAAGCTTTAAAAGTCATTTGACTTTTTTTTACTTGAAAGGTTTAACATCGAACGAAAAATACTATACGTTAGGGAAGTTTTTATTAGGAAAGGTTTTCAAACACACACACAAGAGAATAATTCTCGTTTTAAATTTATTTTCAAATTTTAAAGATTAATAATATTATGAATTATATTCCCCGCCTGTAAATTTCTTTGACAAAATTTTCAAAAACAATGAGAGATTCTAAATATAGAGTCAACGTTAAATGATGAATTACTATTTAAACATAAATTAAATGTTTACAAATAAATTATTTCGTATACATTAAGAAATCAAAATATTTGACTTTATATTTTCAATTTATATATTGTATTACAAATTGCTCCTGAACAATTTAAGTGAACTATAAAAGAATATTCCTTCCTCAGTGGCTCGACAACCTAGGATGGGGTTTGGCCTTCACAAGAAGCCTTTTCCAGGCCATCCTTCTTCCTGCTAGTGTTCTCCAATTCTTAGTGCTCAAAACTAGGAGGTCTTTTTCTAGGCCATCAATCCATTTTAGATTTGGCCTGTCCTTTCTTCGCGTGCCAATTGGTTGGGCATTGAAAACTTTTTTAGTGGTGCGGTCTTCGTCCATTCTGACAACGTGACCTGCCCATTTAATTCGTTGAAATTTTATGAAGTTGATGATGTCAGATTCTTTATATGAGTGATAGAGCTCTAAATCTGATCTTCTTCGCTACATTTCATTTTTCTGAATTCCTCCAAAAATAAATCTTAAAATCTTCTTTTCGCGTAGATACTTATCATGTTCTCATCTGTTCGAGACATGAACCAAATTTCACATGCATAAGTTAATACTGATCTTAACAGACTTTTATACAATAGAACCTTTGTTTTTCTTTTGATTAAATTCGATTTCATATATTTTCGTACTCCATTAACACATCTACTAGACATCGTAATTCTCTATTGGATTTCAGTAGTTAGTACAATCGTTTCTATTATAAATTTCTGAACCTAAATATATATATATATATATATATATAAGTGAAACTGTCAACAATTTCAAAATTATATTCTTCAATTTAAAAGAATATTAGAATTAGATACATTAAAATAATTAAGTCTCAGATATGAAGAATCGCAGATTTCAGATATAAGTGATATGATGAAACATTAAGAATCCATTGAATTAGGTCAAACCGCGTGCAGAAATTTTTTCTATTAGAAGAAAAATTTACACTTTTTTAAAAAAATAAGTGATAGAAAGCACCGAGAGACTTAATCTTTATGCTCAAAATAAAATGATACACTCAGTATGTAAGGATTTTACTGCATTCGAATTAAGGCTTCGAAGCTAGCGTAATGGAAGCTAACGAATATGCAACTTTGCTGAGTAGTGAAGAAATTAAGTTTTTTTTAAAAATAGTTTCCATAACTTTTGCAATATTTTTCATTTCCTACTAATAGTTCACTCTCCCCATATATATATATCTTGTTCAAATTTTTAATCATTAATAAAGTACTTTCTATTCATCCATTCAAATTCAAATACATTTTTTTAAAATTTGTAGTGGATGTCACTTGATGTTAATACAGTTTTTTTTCAAATATTAATTCAATAATTAAATTAAAAAATGAATAAATAGTAACAAACAAAAATAATAGTCCAATAGCATATATAGAAAGTAAAATCGTTCATTGTGTCCCTGTAGAGCAACGGATAGCGCGTTGGACTTTTAATCTAAAGGTCATGGATTCGAATTCCACCTGGGATGGCCCAATTTCTGAGAATGTGGTTTCATTTTTAGTGTGTGTGTGTGTACTATTTTATTAGAATAGTTAAATTTAATCAATGAATAAATAGTAACAAACAAACAAAAAATAGTCCAACGCCATATATAGAAAGGAAAATGGAAAATTGCATTTTATTTCGTCACTTAATATTGTGGTTCTGTCATATGTATATGCATATTTATATATTAATTGTAACTATTTAATAAAAAGTAACTAAAATAAAATTTTTCTTTGTTGACCTAGATAGGATTTGACTTAATTTTTTTTTTATATTACTTGTTTGCACATATTAACAGACTATATCTTAAATTTCAGGTAATTCACTTCTCTGGCCGATCATCTTTCTTTCATTCTTCATTTTTATCTGTATTATGCAATTTGGAATGCTTTGTTTATTGTGTGGCAAGAGAAAATAAATCAAAGTTTTCCACCATGTACATTGCTATATGCGTTACAAGAAAAAATACCTTTGAGCTCATCTTGTATATGCATATGTTTTTATATATATATGTATTAAAGGTGACCATTGTTTAATGTATTCTAATATATCTGAAAATATGGTTAAATGCCAGTGACGGCTTTAAACTCAAAACAAAAAAAAGCAGTTTTGTTTTTTAAAAAAAGTTGCTAAATGAGTTATTTGAAGTGAACACATTTTTTAAATATACTACACAATTGCAACTCAATGAATTATTTTATACCTACACAGAAGATAAATATAGAATTATTTTATTCCGTTAATAAATTTTATATATCACTCTCAGTGTATTCATTTATATAGATCTCATTGCACATTTCAAACAACAAAGAAAATACCATAGGATAGTAGGGATAGGCAACTATCAGCCCGCGGGCCACATGCGGTCAGCAAAAACAAACAGAAAATCCGTTTTGAACGGATATTTCTTTCCCGAGCGCGATCAAAAATTCGTCTTTTAGTTTTCACTATTAGAAAAAAAGTACCTGAAAGTGTTTCTACCAAGAGATCATTTGCAGAGTTTGGAGGACGAGGTCACAAGATTTCAGGGTTTTAAGAAAATTAAGCCTCCTTTCAATTTGCTCAGTCATCTCATTACTGCTGATATTGATACAGCATCTGTGATGAACTACACAGCTCAAAATTATTAACTTGAAGTCAGATCACAGAGTGAAGAAAATACTTAATGCTATGGTATTGATTCTTACAAACCTTTGTCAGATGAAAAATTTCCATGCATAATAGAGTTTGCGGGGAAATTGTTCTTTATATTTTACTCGACATATATTAGGTTGGGGAAAAAGAGAAGTCCATTATTTTTTTGGTAGATGGCTGTAGTGTTAATATCTCGTGAAGTATCGATCAAGCAATTTCAAATTTATGCTCGTTGTCAAGGTTACATTTTACACTAAACAATTATTTTACTGTTTTTTGTTTGGTCCATTCAGTTGTGGGCTACAGGGTGTTAAAAATGGAAGTCAACAAAGAGAAAATTCGGTACATTTCACAGTTTTTCTTTGATAAAGGCAAAAATGCAAGCCAGGCGGCTGAAATTGTGGATGGTGTTTATGGTGCTGATACTGTAACAGCTAATTACGTGCAATTTTGGTTTCGTTGATTCCGTTCAGGCATTTTTGATGTTAAAGATGCACCTCGCATAGGCAGGAACGTCGTCGAAAATGTCTATAAAATCACAGAAATAATCGAAGTTGACTGGCATGTTAGTAGTCGTAGCATCACCCAGGAGCGAAAGATCGACCATAAAACAGTTTTAAACCTTTTACGCAAAGTTAGATTCTAAAAGAAGCTCGATGTTTGGGCACCACACCATTTAACACCAAAAAACATGATGGATCGAATTTCCATCTGCAATCTGCTTTCCATCTGCATCATCTTTCCGGAATGGAATCGACACATTTTTTAAACGGATGGTGAATGGAGATGAGAAAGGGGTCACATATATACGACAATATTGTGCGAAAACGATCGTGCTCAAAGCGCGGTGAAGCAGTACAAACGGTGGCCAAACCAGAACTAGCGGTCAGGAAGGTTCTACTGTGTATTTGGTGGGACTGGAAAGGAATAATTTATTATGAGTTGCTTCCGTAAGGCCGAACAATTAATTCAGATATCTACTGTCAACAACTGGACTGTTTGAAGCTAGCTATTGACCAGAAACTGCCAACAGAAGAGGAATTGTGTTCCATAAGGACAACGCCAGGACACACTCGTCTGTAGTGACTCGCCAGAAACTCTGGGAGCTTGGTTGGGAAGTTTTAATGCACCCACCATACAGTCCGGACTTGGCACCAAGCGATTACCACCTTTTCTCGCATTGCAAAAATTCCTGAGTGATAAGAAATTGGGATCAAGAGAAGATTGTGAAAATCGATTACTAGAGTTTTTAGCCAATAAGGACCAAGACTTCTATGAGAGAGGCATTATGAAGATACCTTTAAAATAACATCAAATTATACAACAAAACGGTGTATATTTGACCCAAATCGAACAATCCTAAGCATGTTAAATAAAGTCTTGAATTTCATGCAAAAATAATGGATTTCTTTTTCCCCAACCTAATATTTGTGAGCAAAGTTTTCCTTACATGAAGATCAATAGTAGTAAATATAAATTCAATTTGGCTCACACAAACTTGCAGGCTGTGATGAGAATTTAAGCAATCTATCTCACTCCTGATTTCAAAAAAAAAAAAAAAAAAAATTGCAGAAAAGTGTGATAAGAGGTACATTTATCTCAATAAACTTATTCTTCACATACTTGGTGAGTGTTTCAGTATGTTAGGGCAAAAAAATCCTTAATTCCGGCAGTCTAAGAATTAGCTGAAGACCCTTGTCCAGAATTCGATATTGAGATATAAGACAGTCTATTAGTTGGCACATATGTATATTGCTTTCGGTTTGACGGTGGCGTGCATTTGGCAATGAAAAAGGTGATATATTTTTGTCGATAATATTCTGTTCGTCAGCTACTTTTAGGAAGAGGTAGACGCAGTGCCGATTTAAGCTCATTTCGGGCCCTAGGCGTAGATCTACAGGCCCTTGTGGCACTGGAGGATCGAAATTTATAACCGGAAATTCTGGTTGTCCAGCTTATCCGGGTCCTTGGTCACCCAATGGATAAACCGGCACAGGGTTGACGGGACATCTTTCACTTCAGGTTCACGTGCACGAAGTAAACAAAAAAGAAATAGCTATTTTTCTATAGAAGAAAAGTCCATAGAAACTCCCCTTGTTGTAATAAATGATGATAAATAAATAAATTTAAAACCCCGCCGATTTTCTTTTGACTTCGGCCTATCACCCCAAGCTATTTCATGAGCAGGTAATTCAAATCTCAAGATCAGACAATGGTTGGCATATTTATAACGAAATAGGTCAATCCTCTTAAGATAGTTTCTGTTAAATAATTTTCTACTCAAGTATTTCAATTATTTTTTAAGTAATTTTTTGCACTTTTTAACGATGCAATGCTAATTTTAAATTAATGTACATTTTTTAATCAGCAAATGCAAAAGAGATGGATTTCCTGAAATAATTTTATTCGTGCTTCTTTGAAAAAACAGAAAAACGTTATGTAGATCACTAATAAATCTCTTCGATTTTTTTTCAGTGTTGCAATTCGTTTATGATTAATCTACACGAGAGGGGGGGGGGGGGCAATTTTTAGCATGCAGTTTGCGGAAGCAGAAATTCCGATTGGTTTTGTAACAAATTTAAAATCCTCGGAAAAGACAAATCAGAAAAATTCTACTGTACTAAATAGAAAATATTGTTTCATTAATGAATCATTTGGAGAATTGGTTATTGTTTACATTTTATCGAGTACTTCAAAAATATTTTTCATCTAACGTAACAAAAAAATTCTCAAGGCATTTTTTATAAGTACTGTGCACATTAAAATTATAGAAATTACTTGTTTTATAGAATAATTAATGAACTCAAAATTTTACGTTCGGAATTAAAAGCGGAAAGAATATTTTTAATTTCTAACATAAATACAAATTAACGAGAGATTAGAGAAAGAACTCCACACACACACACACAGCTCACAGAAGATAATACCCAAATTATTTCGAATGGCAACAGTGATAAAACAGTTTCATGTGCTTGTCAGAAAATGAAATTATTTTTACTATCAGGTTTTTTGGGGAATTCTATATCAGTAATATTTTTATCAAATAGAAATCTTCTATTTATATAATAGTCACTAATACGCGTCTAATTTAAAAAAATATGTAGCAAGTAAAAATAAGATTGCATCATAAGTTTTTGTACTTTTTACATTATTTTTTCTTAACGTTCAAAAGTCGATAACCATGTAATTTTTAAACGAATTCTTCGAGAATACTAAGTATTGTATGAAAACAATATTTATAAAGAATTTGGAAGACTCTTCATAGGTGAAAAATACAAAACACACAGTCACTTTGTTTTTAAAAATTACATTAATGACTTTAAAAAAAAATACCATACTTAATTGTAAATCTATTTGTTTTAACAAGGATTATTAAAATTCTGTTGCAGATCAAGTTAAATGTAATTCTATATATTTTCTTTTAAGTAAAAATATCTTTTTTTTTTTTGCCCATGTTTTTATTAATACAAAAATCAATCGTAAAAGAAAAATAAATTGTAATAAAAAACATTCATTTTTCAGATTTTTAAAAAATATTAATAATTTTTCCCTTTAAATTTGTAGCCTGCCTTTCCAAAAATTCTGAATTAGCCTCTTGATAATACTGACAAAATCGAGTATTTAGCACAGAAACGTACAATATTTAAGTAAGGTGCTAAAAAAGCCAAATAATTTTTTTAAAACTTTTAATTTTTTAATAATTTGCCTCAATGAAAATACAAATGTATACAAATTTAACATGAACAATAAAATTCAAAAAATTAAATATTTTTGTTTTAAATATATTAATTATTAAACTGTATATTATAGTAAAAGTTAATAATTTAGTAGTAAGCATCAATTTTGTGTGGAAATCATTTTTCACATATAATACTATAACTACATTTAAATAATTATGCATATTAAAAATTACATAATAATAGTCACGGAAAAAAATTCATCTATGATATCTTAGGTTATCATCAATGTAAAAAAGTAAATTTAAGAAGTCAGGGAAAGAAGTCTAAATTTAAAAATAAATCAATTATCATGCTTAAATATAAAGAATAATTTTCCTGCAATATTTTTCTCCAAACAAGTTTTTTGAAAATATAATTCAAATATGTTTAAAAATAAAATAATTGTAATAAGTCATATTTTATTAAAATAATAGATGATAGTGAATTTTATATTTATCTTACTTCTAAAATGTAATTTACAATAATGCAGAAATCACTAAAAAAAATCACACATACATCCAGTGACATTTATTAAACACACCAAATACACATTTAGAAATTACACACAACTGGTAGTAAATAGAGAAATTCTAGCATATTTATCCATTTCATAAATGAATAAAGTAAAACCACTCATTAAAAAAGATAAAATTATCTAAATTTATAATACCTGAAAAAAAAATTACTTGCACACTCATAAAACATCTAACCTTTTCATTGTGAATAGTTTTTTACAAAAATAAACATACAAGAGAAAAAAAAAACATTTTAAATTTTAACACCTCATTTTGTAGACTGTAATAATAATAAAACTTAACCAAAAAATTCTAAAAAATAAATAAAACATTTTCTTAAGATACTCAATTACAAAGTTGACTAGAATGAAACAATCATTTTTGTAGACTAAAAATAATAA
>BMAV01020722.1:67211-77468 GCA_019973955.1 Trichonephila inaurata madagascariensis
AAAAATAAGGTTATAATCTCAATTCCAGATTCAGTTCTTAAATTATTTTATTGAGGAGGGATGAAATTTTTGATTGCTTCCAATATTGAAGAGACAAGGTTAATTTTTCTTCATACAATCATCGCCACATAAATTCACACAAATATTATTCCCTGTATTGCCGAGCTGAGCCTGGATGCCATTTATTGATAGGTTTACCACAATTAATAAATTATTACTAGCATTTGGTTATTATTATCATTTTTTGTTGCAGTTTTACGGCACCCCAAAATGGAAAAGAACTGAAATATTTAATCTAAATAACAATAGAAATATTAATCCTGTGCAACTTCTGATTTTGCTAAAATTATTTTTGAAATTCAAATGATAAAAAAGAAAAGAAATTAAGAGTGCAACAAAACAAACTTAACCACAAGATAATTCTATATTTATTAAATATGAAATAGTAAAATTGCTAAACATCCCATAACATGAACAAAGTCATGTCTTTTTCTCATCATGGTTACATTATATCTTTTTGGTATATGCATAAGCATGCTGCAAAATTCATTATTAATAAATACAAAATTACAGACAACAATATATATATGTAAATATATCACAATGAATAACACTTCTTTTAAAAAATGTTTTTGTTATTTTTCCTGAATATTTTAGCAATATATATCACACTTACAAATTTTAAATCGTTTATTGAAAAAAACTCATTTTAACACAAATTAATACTAAGTTTCATACATTATACATAAACATTTTTTTTTTGCACTTTATGTAACTATATCAAGATTTATACTGAACATCACAGAGATGAATCTGAAAAATGAAAAATTGCTTATCAAAACAGATAGTTTAATTTCTTTTGTAGAATAAATTCCCAGTATTAAGATAAAATGGTACTTTTCTGCTTCAGGAAGCTGTTGGGGACAGCTAATTATTTTTATTTTTTTTTTTGTCAAATTGAACAATAAACACAAAATAAGGTAACAATCTCAATTCCAGATTCAATTTTTAAATTATTATTTTATTGAGAAGAAACAAAATTTTTAATTGCTTCCAACATTGAAGAAAAAAGATTAGTTTTTTTATATAATCGACGGACAATTTTTTGCTGCATTTTTACGCCCCTCCCCAAAAAACGGAAAAGTACCGATAAAATTATTCCATTGTTAATTAGAAGTTAGAATGTTAAGACCATACCTTAACATTTAGCAAAGGTGATTTGTACAAATTTTAACAATTACACATCACAACACCAAATACATGCATACATAGAACACTTAGTTAAAGCATACAAAGCAAACCTACTTCTCATTGTACACAATTCAGTGGGATCGGTTTTTCTGCTGCAAGCACCACATATAGCTTCATATTTATATGAAGAGATAATATAAAGCAATTTTGATACTTACACATTAACCCCAAGCCAGCGATTTATTGCCAAAGATATAAAATGCATGCAAAAGATTAATCATTAAATATTTTTCCTAAACATTTTTTGGTGTAAATAAGAAAAAAAATGTTGAAATTTATCAAAGCCATTGGGTTAATATGCAGGTACCACAATTTATTTAAAACTTCACTTGAATATGTTAAACACTGGAGGATTTTTTTTTCTATCCAGGGTACAAATATGTATATCCACCACAAAACTATGCAGCTGGATCCAGTTTGGGAACACATCTTTATTTGATGACAACTTGGCAAGTTATTGTCATCACATGGAATAAATGTCTAATACAGAAAAATGAGCTGTTGGCACACAATATGGTATCTTTTTTTTCTCCTTTGAGAAAGGTGTCATCTAAACTAGGATTTTACCTATTATGCTTCATAACATGCAAGGTTGGATTTCAAAGGGAACAAGCTGGAACCTCTCAAGTTTGAAATTCAATAAATAATAAAATAAATAAATAATGGCTTGAAATAATATGTTGTACATCAATGTTATTACATATTGTACAACTTTTATAAACTGAAGTAATCTGAAACACATTAATTTTTTTAAAAACAAAAATTTGAGTTTCTTTTTCCTTTGAATGTTTTTTTCGCTGCCATTTTCTCCCAACACAGCCAATATGTTTCAAAATTTTGAGCCACAGTCAGATGACGAGATCAAACTCCACTCTCCACTGGCACTACACTCTGTACAACAATCACTGTTTACTTGCATAATGCTTTTATTACATATAAATATGTAAATAATTCTTTCAATGAATCACCTGAATAAATTACATGTTATACATGTAAAATTTTTCTTTTGAATGAGCAAGGTATGAAAACGGAAATTAAATTTTCATATTTCATATGTTTTGCATACACTGGCATAGCTAGACTTGAGAGGACCCTGTTTCAAAATTCTTTAGGGGCCCTTTTTTGGAAAAATAAATAAAAATGGTAACATTATTAAATCTTATATGAGTGTTAAAATATTACGTATGTTGGGGCCCTTGTAGCTTGGAGGCCCCTGTATCAATGATACTGCAGTAGCTATGCCCCTGTTTGCACATCACACTCATTGAGAATGCATTAATGCCAACACAAATAATAATTGATTGAATAGAGCACATTTATAGTACAGATCGCATACAAGATTTCTCTTCTGAATATTTTCACAGAAAATCTATCCTGGTAAATATCTTGTTACAAACCATACACACATACCCTCTTCTTTGATCTTTACCTTTTGTACATATGTATCTATTGTTTAAGATGAATTTTATGAGTAAATGCTTTGTTAGAAACTTCATATTGTACTTATGAAGTTTCTCCTTAAAATGAGTAAGATATAATACCTAAAATAGTTACACTTGCAAGCATATTGTTCATTGCATACATTACTCCATTGCATCCTTTTCTTCTGTGTGTCTTAATGAATGTGAATACAAAGCACATGACTGAGTAAAACGCTTGTCACACACATGGCATGCAAAAGGTTTTTCTCCTGTATGGATTCGCATATGAATACGCACATAACTTGATCTAGTAAATGTTTTTTCACAAATACTACACTTGTGAAGGTTCTCATTTGTGCGATTCTCATGTGTGAGCATGTGTTCTTTTAGTAAATGTTCGCGAGTAAATGCTTTGTCACACGTTCCACATTGATGAGGTTTCTCACCAGTGTGAGTGAGATAATGCATTTCTAATTTATCTTTTCGCGCAAAACTTTTGGTGCATATTGTACATGCATGAGGCTTCTCTTTATTATGAGTAAATGAATGATAGCGTAAACCATTAGCCTGGGTAAAACCTTTGTTACATATATTACATTTATAAGGTTTCTCACCTGTATGAATACGGACATGGTCACGGAGACATTCAGACCTGGCAAATCCTTTATCGCAATAATCACATGTAAAAGGTTTAAAGACTGTATGAATTGTATGTGTGAGCAAGTGCTGCTTTAGTGAATACTTATGAAGGAATGTTTTGTTACAAGTGTCACACTTCTCAGGTTTATCACCAGCATGAGAGAAAAAATGTAAATCTAATTTAGACTTCCGTGCAAATCTCTTATTGCATACAATGCATTCATAAGACTTTTCTTTGTTATGCAGCTGAGAATGATTGCGTAAAGAACTTTGCCGAGTGAAACTCATATTGCAAACACTACATAAATAAGGTTTCTCACCGGTATGAAGTCTTAAATGAGTATATAGAGAATCTACCCTATTAAAGGCTTTGTAACACACATTGCATGAAAGAGATTCTGCATGTTTCTGCATATGTTTCTTTAAGGCCTTATCTTCAGTACATATTTTAGGACACAATGTACATGGGAATAACTTATCTTTAGCAAGTATTTCCTCCATCTCCTCATCAAGTGTAAGTGTAGGAGCATGTCTTTTAAACTCTGTAGTGTCTTCTGAATCATTATGCTCACCAGGACCATCTGCAATAGTGATTGTTTCAATGCCTTTGTCAGCATTATTTTCTGTATTCTGTCCATCATTTGAAGTATTTGTGTCTTCGGAGGGAGGAAGAGGATCCTTATCCTTATCCTTATAAAAGCAACTGAGAAAAACTATTTTTCTACCACAAGTATCGCAAGCATCAGATTTTACTCTATTATGGAGAAATGAATGATATTCCAAAACATTAGGATCACTGCAGTCTTTTTTACATGTATTGCATATAAGAGATTTTTCTTTACTTTCAGGATTAGCAGATTCTTGTTGTGAATCTGAACAAATAAGTGTTTTATTGCCGTCATTAGATTCTTGAATCTTCTCTTTGTTAAGAAAATGTAAATACTCACTTAGATTATTTTCAGGAGGTAATGTTGTAGTACATTCATTATATGTGTTATCCTTATTTTTTGCACGAACACAAAAATAATCACCAAGATCACTTATAGAGGTAAACATTTTATCTCCCAGTTGTTTTGTCTCTTCAGTGTGTATTGGTTCGATGACAATAGTTTCTGGAAAAAATGTTTCAATATATTCATTGCTTTCTTCCTCACCATTTATATGAGCAGCCAAATGCTCATCAAGTTCATTTATGGAAGTAAATTTTTTATTACACACATCACATATTTCAGCTTTCATTTGGTACTGTTTGTTAAGACTACTAGTAGAAATAAACATTTTTAACACCCAATGAAGAGAGGGGTTTTCAATAAAAGCTACAATGGATGATATAACTGATATGCAATATTACCCAGATTCAATACATCAGACTGCTCTTCTGTAGAATTATAGTTTTGCCTAGATCTCAATGAAAAAGCAAATTACTTACATTTGAAAAACCTGGCATAAATTACAGAATGTCTAATAAATTTCAAGATGGTCAATTTAACCAACAACAGTAGTATGCAGTAATAGAAATTGTTATCAGCTGAAGAAAACTTAAAGCGGTTTGTTATATTGCACACACACAAAGCAAGTTTCACATTTAAAAATTAACTGAAATTTATAGTTTACTTTGCAAAAGCTGTGTTTTAAAAGTATTTTGTTTTACATTATATTTTATATAATAATTTTTTAAAGGATATGCTACAACGTATAAGCCGGTTCTGTGCTCATTTATAGTTACAGTTAGAGAGCTCAAAAGCACATCATCTGGAACATCGGAAACTCCAATAAATTATTTGAACTGTTTCAGGTATGTATGTTTCTTAAGAGAGATGATGGAGAAAAATTTAAAAATTAACTACCTTTTCCTCATAATCCAACTGAAAAACAGCTTACTAACTTATTCTCGGTCGGCTGCAGAGATGGAGGCAAGCCTTTGAACGCTTTTAGGCAAAGAGCTTTCTATCGTGGAATATGATCATTCCGGAAGACGTCATACGGTTGCCATGGTAACACTTAAAAAAGTACATAATGCCAAAAAAATTGAGAAATTAGACAATTTATTATTAAAAATTAAGTTTTGAAACAAATATAGTCGATACACCATAATTAAAATACTTTAAAACAAACTAGACAAGCAACATTTGCAAACTACTTAAATGAGGATTACTATTAGTGGTTTTTGAAAAAGCATTAAAAACTATTTACCATCTGTTTTGTTTCAGGCATCAAATATCCCGATCAGGAAAATCCAAAATTTTTGCTGACAGATTACATTTTGAAGTAATTATCCCAAATAATGCAATTAGACTTTATTGTATATGTATATATATATATATTGAAAATTTTGGACTTCTCTCCGTCTCACAAGAGACATTAAATATCCTCACAACATTTAAACACTACCTGAATTATCCTTCGATCATACAAAAAATTCTATAAAATTTTTACATCTATAATTCTCTTTAGATCTCTACACTAGCATTTGCTGATAAAACAGCTATCCTCAAACAAACTTTCAAAAGAGGAAAAAAATTTACAAATTTTTTTAAAGAAAATAGAACAGTGGTTATCTGGTGTATTACAATTAATAAATTTAAAACTCAAACTTAGATTCTTAGGAAAATCACGCCCCTTTCCAGTCTGCAGAGACCTCTATTACAGAGGAGGCTTTATATTCTAAGAAACTCGATGACGAAAGCACCGAGGGATAATCTCAACCGTAAAAACTAAAAGTATGTTGATCTAGGTAGGGTTGACCCCCTCCCCATCCGAATAATTTGTTGGAACTCTGGGACCACTGTCAGCTTGGATTCCAAACTATTATTAAAAAGTATATAAAATACATCAAGAATAAATATTGCATTAATTGGGATCTTTTAATATGTCTTTTTCTTTCCCTGTTTCTCATTCTAACAAAATCAAATTATTTAATCAAGTCATAAGGCTTATAACCTTACATGCCTGTCATCCAAGAGAATTTCATAGTTCTGATTCAGTGGCACACACAAGAGGGGGGGGGGGGCCTAGGGGGCCGGACAAACCGCATAGCCCTTGATTTTTTTTTCGATTGGGTATAAACCTATGTATATAGTACGTAAAATTTAATTGTTTATTTATTGTTAGTAATTAGTTTATTAATTAATGTTAATTATTTATTCAATAATTAATTTTGTATTGTTTTTGTTCCCGAAAATCGACAAAATCAAAAGAATATATTGGGCGGCGTATTGAAGCATGATACCAAAATGGTGGACTTTCACTTTCAACCCTGGAGCCTCTACCTCTTGAAAAATTATTGTGTGCGCTACTGTTCTCACACACATCATGTCATATAAAATGATGTAAGTCAGTATTAGGGATATGATGCGGTTTTCATTTTTCCGCTACTTGAAAAAGAGGTCCGAAATACAACGGTACATTATGTAGCGATTGCATTAAAAAAATATTTTTGACAAATCAATTTCATGCTCATTTTTATTTTTTAAATTTCGCGAAAGTCTCTTAAAGGAATATTTTTTAGCGTTGTTGCAGAGATTTAAATATTAAAAAGATTTTATATGAAACCGTGTATTATATACGTTCAAAAAAATGCAAGCTTTATATATATATATATATAGAAATATTTTTAAATATATAGAAATATATTGAGACAACTGTCATTTTTTAAAGTTAATGTGTTTATAAAGTTTAAAGTTGTTAGTGAATTATAAAATGGAAAGCTGTAGAATTTAATCAATTTGTGAGAACAGCATTAGATAAAAGGAATAAATGATTCAAGTGTGTGTGCTCGAGTTTCTTTCTCGCTTTTATTCTTCATTTAATCATTGTTGCAGAACAATAACTATTTACTTTTATTAGATCGTAATACTTAAAAATAAAAATTTATTTTTGTTCTACTTAAATTTTCAAACATATTTTTCTTAAGAAAACAAAAAGCTGATATCAAGTGAAAATTTTATCTCAGAGAAAAAAAAGAAACCTATAAATTTCTTCTGATTTAACTTTTGAGCTTTTTAGAAGAAAGAGATTACTACACAATTTGTGTTTCTTACTTTTTATTCCCTTAATAATTTTACTTGAATTGAATTATACCAGTGCTTCTCAAACTTTCAATATTTGCGACCCAATTTTCAATCATAATTTTCATCACCCCCCCTTCCTACAATAACAATATATTGAATGCAATAATAATATGCTTTAACGCTAAAGCTAAAATACGACTTTAATTATAAACCGTTCAAATTATCATTATAATAAATTTTGCGTATGACAAGCCCATGGAAGTCACTTGTAATTATTTTTTTTTAAACTTGTTCTTAACTTAGCATTGATAAATTAATTACGAAGTTCAATGCGCAGCACTATTACAGTAAGACCCGCTTAACGCTGTTTCGGTTTGACGCTCATTTATTTGAATTGTGGGATTCCCCGAAATAGCACGCAGAGTTAGGCTTCCCGATATCCGAAGCAGTTTATCTGTGTTTCTTCTTTCCTGCGGTGTTATATATATATATATGAAGTTATTTTTATCGTTTCTAACATTTGTTGACGTTATTGTAAGTATAAATTTATATAATATAACGATTTGTAAGTGTAAATTTATATAATATACCAATTGCTATAGTGACAAATATTATGATTTTTAGTTTTTATCATGGGTCATAGTAAAAAAACACGAAAACAAAGTAACAACAACAACAACAAAAGCATTTCACTAGAAACTAAAATGCAAGTGATTAGAAGATTAGATACTGGTGAACGTCAATCTTAAATTGGTTGCTGCATTGAATTTGACAACTTCAACAATAAGGACCATTCTTAAGAATAAAGAAAAAATACTGTCGTCGGCAACTGCAACTATGACAAGCTCTGCAATTAGAATTACTCGTTCTAGAAATAATACAACAGAGCAGCGTTTCTCAAACTGGGGGGCGCGATAACTATACAAGGGTTTATTGAAAAGTCGAAAACAAAAAGTTATTTAAAAAATTATTAATTTTCTGAAAGTAAACAAACATATTACTTCCTGATATAATAAAATATAGATTTCACATTTAAAGTGATATAATACAATTATAAATCTATCAGTACTGTATAATGAATATATTTTATTATTAATTTAACAGTACTAAGTTAAGAACAAGTTTGATAATTATCAGTGACTCCATGGGCTTATATTAACACTTATCTTGATAATTTGTACGGTTTATAATTAATTCCTTAACTGCCGATTTAAAGTACGCAATTCGTTCCCAAATGCCGCCGTTAACCACGTAGACGAGCATATTTGGATGTTTTTTTGCTGGGAAGGGGGAGGAGGAAAGAAATAAATAAGCAAAAATCATCTGAAATAAGTAAGTTCTTCGCAAATACTGTCAGGGTCTCCTTTTATTGCATTCCAAATTCCTCGGAATAATTTTATGGATAGCACTCTGCACAGAAAAGATCGTACTTCGGAAAGACGTATATATACGTCCAGAAAATTAATGCTTTGGCTGAGTGAGACGCTTATTTACGTCTTTTGCACATAAGAGGTTAAAGTTGTATTGTAGCTTTAGTGTGTCAAAGTATAGTATTATTGAATTCAATACATTGTTGTTGTATGGAAGGGGGCGTGTAGGTAATGATTCGAACCGGGCACCTTCCGCTCCGAACGCCAGTACTATATCGCGATCACGCCTAAACGATCGTCTTTGCGTGATGTTTAAAAGTACTGGTTTTATTTAGATACCGCTCTAAACTACTCTCCCAACAGTGAGATGGATAGGCGAACGATTTTTTTTTTCGTTCGTTTGTTACTGAGAGAGCACATATTTAATTATTTTATTCTATCTCTCTCTCTAATTTTTATTTATTTATTTTTATTTTCTTGCTGAGATGAGAGAAAAAGGTAATCTATCTTTTGTTTTCGGAAAGAGTATGTTTTTATTATTATTATTTATTTTTCTTCTCTTATTTTTATTATTTTTTTTACTCTTTCTTCTTATTTATTATTATTATTTTATTTATTTTTCTTGCGGTAGATGGCACCATGAGAGATCAGAAATTTGTGTTTTCTTACTTCAGTCCAGGGTCACCAATGTAGTTAGATTCGAACCGGGCACCTTCCGATCCGAACGCCAGTACTTTATCGATCACGCCAAGACGATCGTCTTCGCGTGATGTTTAAGTACTGGTTTTATTTAGATACCGCTACAGGCGCGATGAAAATGATGATTGAATAGTGGGTCGCGTATATTCAAAGTTTGAGAAGCACTGCAATAGAGGTAATGGAAAAACGACTCTCTATATGGATTGACGACGAAATTGAACGCAATATGCCACTAAGCCAATCTACTGTAATGGAAAAAGCAAGAAGAATTTTTAATTACATTCAGGTGTTGAGGCAAGTGACACAAGTGAAACTTTCGCTGCAAGTCGAGGATGGTTTAGTAGATTTAAAAATCGAAATAATCTTCATAACATACAGATTACAGGAGAAGCAGCAAGTGATGGAAAAAAATACGAAATACGAAAGCGGCGGATGAATGCCCAACGACTTTAAAAACAATAACTGAACGAGGGAACTATCCTCCAGAATTGGGTTCTTAATGTTGATGAAACAGACCCCTATTTTGAAAAAAAAAAAATGCCAAAACGAACATTTCTATCTTGTGAAGAAAAACGTGCTTCAGGATTTAAAGCTGCAAAGATCGTTTAACACTTCTACTGAGTGGTAATGCCGGCGGAGATTTCAAATTAAAACCACTCCTTATTTACCATTCCAAAAACCCAAGAGCAATGAAAGAAATATCCAAATCAATTTTATCTGTAATTTTGGAGTCTAATAAAAAAAAATAAATAAATAAAAAAAAAAACATGGATAACTATGAAAATTTTCCAGAATTGGTTCACTGAATATTTTTTGCCCGTCTGCTAAACACTATCGCGAAAATAAAAAACTTGAATCGAGAGCACT
>BMAV01020722.1:91652-109902 GCA_019973955.1 Trichonephila inaurata madagascariensis
GCACCGTTCTCGTATCATGCTCCAATACGTCGCCCAACATATTCTTTTGATTTTGTTAATTTTCGGGAACAAAAAACAGTAAAAAATTATTGAATAAATAATTAGCATTAATCAATAAATTTAATTATTAATAAGAAATACTTAATTAAATTTTACGTACTACATACATAGGATTATAAAGATTCGATAAAAAAATCAAGGGCTATGGGGGAGGGATACGAACCCTGGGACCCCCACCCCCCTTGTGTGCGCCACTGGTAGAAGCTACTGCCTTCAATAAATCATTTGTATTTATGTCACACTATTAAAAAACACACACTTCTACACATAAAATCTTAGAATTATATGAATAATATATATGATAAAAATTTGTATATAGATATATATGTAGGCTTATTCTCTACAAACAAGAGATAACATCCAACAATCACATTCGAAAAACACATAGACAGTAGTATATATGTATATATAAGTTTTTATTTTTTTACACAAAGTTGTATATATATTATGTGTACATAATATAATTTTTAATAAAAATTCCAATTCCCGGCAAGTCTGGACACATTTTCAACATAATAGAATAACTTCAATTCTCTATTTAAGTATACAGAATTTTTATAAATATATTAAATTAAAATGGGGAAATTTCAAAGGAAAAAACAAACAGAAAAACAAAACAGAAAAAAAGAGAATTTAAAGAAAACCGGTAAGTTTTGAAGAAAATATTAAAAAACATGCATTGCTTTTAAATAATGATTATAATAGAATTTTTGAAAATATTGATTGGTAAGTAAAAACTATGTATGGAAAATACAAAATTTCTATAATGAAATTGGATAAAGCAACTATTTTTATTCTCATTCACATATTATAGCAATCAATTAAATAATGTTAATTAACTGCCATTTTAAATTTTGAGTTAGTGTGGCAAAAAAAAATAAATCTTAGAAACAGATGTGTGTGTGTGGTTTGTTTTTTTTTAATTCTACGCCCATCTGCGGCATTTCTGCCATTTGTCGACGAGCTGCCCAATAAAATGATGACGAAGCAAAAAAAAAAAATCAAAATTTACCTTTATAGGGTTGTCTACAAAAACTTCAAAACAATGGGGTAGTGTTTGAGGTGGTCACACCATCCATTTCACCCTGGTGGCATAGAGGGCATCAAGCAGAATCCTTAACTCCAATGCGATGTAAATGCCTCAGCAAATAGTCCTGTCCAGTAATTAAACGAAAGCACGCGCAACTCCAACAGATCGAGGCAGGGAACTGGGGATTTTACCACTTTTGTTAAGCAAGGTGTTCCATTTTTTACCTGCTGCTGCATCACTATATTGGGAGACTATTAATTTGCAGGGGGTGAATTCAACCGCCTTCACGTGGTGCTTCCTGTTTAAACTAAACGACTGATAACTTATCGCCTTATAGTAGAAATAGATGTAAAACATTTTCAGATTAAAAAGCAAAACATACATTTTGTTGGAAAAGATATCTATAACTCCTATTTAAAAACTCTTTTCTTAAGTCATATTTAAAATATAGACTAGAATATGGAGATTAAAACAAGTAAAAGATTCATCTTACTTAACTCAGTTAACATTTCTTTAAAATCTCCACATTCAATATGGTTTGTTTTTCCATAAGGTAAATCGGGGGAAGTTGCCATATTCAAGAATTTTTCGATTAGTACATTGAGAATTGAAATAACAAGGCCATGAAAAAAAATATACTTTATTCTTCAATATTTAATTGGTTATGTGTACAAGTTAATTCTCTTAGTAAGAAAATAAATAAGAAATTTAATGTTAAAGAAATTCATGTAATTGTGATATGTTCCCCCATATATATGGGGAAGATGCCACCAGTTATGGTGTAAGTTACAGCACCGCAGTAAATAAAAAAAAAAATAAGAAAACATTACAAAATTAAATGTGAAGTAACAATTACTATAGAAATCTTAACTCAATGGCACGACAGCCCATGAGGGCCAAGGCCTACTGTGCCCAACTCAATACACGCGACCTTGGGTCCAGAGTTGCATGAGCAGATGTTCCGGTGAGGTGGTCAGTCTGACGCGAAAAAACCCCAGTGTTAAGTTCCCAAGCAAGCTTGGTACTCATTTATCGACCCACTGAAAGGATGAAAGGCTGATTCAACCTTGCCCAGCTGGGGGTTTGAACCTTGGACCTGAGGCGTGGAAGCGCGTCGCACTTACCACTCAGCCACTGGGCTTCAAAAGATTCATCTAGCTAGGGAAAATATATTTAACACTGCTATTTAAAAACTTATTTCTGACATAATATTTATAGCTTTTGACAAGAACAAGGAGTTAAAAGAAGCAAATGAAACATTTTGTTATGAAAATATATATATATATTTAACTTCTATTTAAAAACTCTTTTCTTAAATAACAGTTATAGCATTGACTAGAGAGGATAATAGCCTTTGTTGCTCCATATCTCACAAAACCTGTAACTGTAACTGCATTGACTAGAATAAGATTAAAATAAACAAAAGATTCATTTTTTGGGGGGGATAATAGCCTTTGTTGCTCCATATCCCATAAAAAAAATTGTCCCCTCATTTTGTTGGGGTAAAAAAATATTTAATTTCTATTTAAAAAAGCTCTTTTTTTAACATAACATATTCTCTCATAACATTTTTATAGCATTGACTAGAAAAAGGAGATTAGAATAAACAAGATTCATTTTGTTGGGAAAAAAATCTATAATTTCTATTTAAAAAACTCTTTTCTTAAATCACATTTATAGCAATGACTAAAATAAGGAGATTAAAATAAACAAAAGTTTGACACGTTATTGGAAAAAAAAATATTTAACTTCTATTTAAAAACTTCTTTCTGAAACAACATTTACAGCATTGACTAGAATAAGATTAAAATATGCATCAGATACATTTTGTGAGAGGAAAAAAACTTCTATTTACAGACTATTTTTTTTAAAATAACATTTTAATCATAGACTAGAACAAGGAGATTAAAATAATTTTTTTTTAAGTTAAAATATTGGTTTGGGTATTATTTCTCAGTAATTTTTTAAGTACTTTTTTTTATCAGATTCTGTAAACAATTTAGATAAATATGATTAATTAGATGATTAATTTTGTAAATATTAAAATAAATTTGAGAAATTTTTATTCCAATTATAATGAATAATTATCAATAATTTATTTTAAAAAAACTTTAATTAATTTTTATAAGTTCTAAAATTGTTCTAATTTAATATATCAAATCAAAATACTTTTATGTAAATATAATTATTATTATGTTAATATAACTTTAATATTTTTTTCCCTCTCAGTATACTAAAAGAATCTTCAAAACATTTCAGAATTTCATATAAATCAAAAAAAATATGAAAAGTTCTGATGTATATACTATGCAAGAGACAAATTTAAAAATATCACATTGAAATTTGAAAATTCTTTTAAGAAAATACAAAAATGGCATCATGTTCTTCTATATATAAATAGATATATGCATTTGATGTATTTAGAAATAATTCTAAAAACATTCTTGAAAAAAAACATTTTAATATTAATTAAAAAGGAAATATTTAATTTTTTTAACATACTTATATTTTAAATTGCAGAAATGAAACAAAACCATATGAAATTTTAAGAAATTTCATATTATGGTTTATTTCTTAAAAACTCTTAGAACTGCCTAGAACTCTTTTGCAAAGGATTTTTTTAACACTTCTTTGATATTTATCAAGCTAAAAGACCATTAATAAAGGGGATAATAGCCTTTGCATTGGTCTGAATTCTATATAATTCTATCCATCCATCAAATTTTTCAATGAAGCATATAAACAACATACAATTTTATGTATAATATTCCTTCAGTTCATACTTTTGAATATCAAAATACATACCCACATATTTAAAGAAGATTCTTTTAACAGTAAAATTACTTTTCACACATGATATTGCAAATCTGAAATGATGTATTTAAGTGTATAGTTTAAAAAAATTCAATATTGAACTGTAATTCGAATCATGTATGTACTTTAATGCATTTATTTATACAATTGTTTACAAACCCTGAATACTTATCTCCTTATACTACTTTTCTTTGTAATTAGCCGTTTCAACTTGGAATGATTTTATATTGAAATCTCTGTATAAATATTACACTTAATTTTAAACTTAAAATTATCACTTAATTTCAATAAACTTATTTAATTTTTTTAAAAAGGAAGTAAAATACAATAATTATGAACAAAACTATCCACTCAACTTGTATTTTCTGCTTTCGAAAACCAATATTTTGATTTTGTTTTAATAAAATTAAATTAATAAATAAAATACTCTATAATAGACATCTTTTGCTTCAAAATATAAACAATTACATTACAAATAACTAATGGACTTCTGTTATATGCAATGTATCGCTATAAAGATCACTAGAGTAGTTAGTCCTATATCCAGAGACCCATTTTTAGAAAATAAATAAAAAAGATCACTTTAATAAAACTTCTTTGAAAGCATCAAAATGTTACACATGTTGTGGTCCTTGTTGCTTGAGGACCCATATCACAAATATGTCCATAGATTTCTATAGATTCTTTCATAAAGATTCATCAGATAATATCACATGAATGTAAAAAAAATAATTAATTAACTGAATTCATGAACTTTTCATTCAATGCATCAAACACAAGATTTATGCCCAATACATGAATATTTAACATAGATTATTTACCCGAGCAAATATTTTCTATGCACATCACAGCACAGTATTCTCCTTCTTATAAAGTTTTATGTATATTCAAATAGGACTTTAGACTTTTCCTATGAGGGTAACTTTTAACACATACATTACACAAAAAAGACTTCATTTTAGTATGAATTAAATAATGTGACAGTAAAGTACTAGCCTGAGTAAAGCGGTGATCACACACATTGCAAAAATAAGGTTTCTCTCCACTATAAATACGTAAGTGGACACATAAATTAGATGATGTGGTAAATTTTTTATCACATACATTGCACATAGATATTTCCTTTATCTCACCTTCCTTTTTCTCTTGATCATCTTTATGAATGTCTTTGGAATGAGTAAGATAATGTAACAGTAATTTATGCTTGATAACAAATCCTTTGTGACATAGTCAACATGATTGGGGCTTCCCATTCTTATGAATAAATGAATGTATATGCATAGCACTTACACAGTTAAAAGTTTAGTTGCATACTTTACACGCAAATGGCTTTGCAGCAGTATGAATACGAATATGGTTGAGATAAGAAGTTGAGCGAACAAATATTTTGTCACATATTGTGCAAATATAAGTTTTCCTTTCAGAGGGATTCAATAGTTTCTTTAAGCTATGCATTTGAAATATAGCCTTCTTTTTAACAACAGATAAATAAAGTTTATTTTTGGTGGCAGTGAGATAACGTTTTAAGTCGTCTTTCTTTTCCATATCAGATAATTGAAGTTTTTTTTTAGCATGAGATAGATAGTGTTGATTTAAATCAGACTTAAAAGAGAATTTCTTGTCGCATAGAACACAATTATATGGCTTAATTTCTACATGAACTAATGAATGACTGCGCAATGCATCAGATTGAGTAAAACCTTTGTTGCAAACATCACATACATAAGGATTTTCACCAGTAGGAATACAAACATGATCCCAAAGAGTATTTGGATCTCTGAATACTTGCTCACATATGTTACATTTATAAAATTTCTGTTTATGACAAATTTTATGCTTAAGCATATGTCTCTCCAAAACGTTTTCATGAGTAAAAACTTGATTACAGACATCACACTGATAAGATTTCTCACCAGTATGAAAGAAATAATGTGAATCCAATTCAAACTTCTGAGCAAATCTCATGTCACATATATTACACACATGAGGTGTTCCTTCAGAACAAGAAATTGGAAGGAAGCTTGATGCACTTACTGGAATAAAAGACTTATTTCCCCTTATTTCCATTTCATTTGCTTTTAAGGGAAGACTTGTATCTTTAAGCTTATAATCTGCATTAATAAGTGCATTGTTAAATATGTTATTCATAAAAGCTTTCTTGTCTGAATCTTTACAGAAATGATCTTGAAGCTTACATTCAGGACAAAATGCTTCGTTACATCCACGACAGATGTGATCCCTCCTTAGATGAATATACAAATGTCTGATAAGATCATCTGCAATAATAAATACTTCATCACACACATTACATACTAGAGCATTTTTTTCAGAATATATGCGCAAATGTTCACTGAAACAAATTTCTGATCCAAATGTTTCAGTACGTAAACCAATCAGCTGTTTCTTCTTTTCTACATAAACACATAAATGCTCATTTAGATCATTCACTGTCTTAAATTTTGTTTTGCATATATCACACATGTGATTCATTTCTAAATGAATATGTTAATGTTCATTTAGAATACTCTTAGAAATGTGAGTTTAACTACATGCACCACAAGCATAAAACTTTCACAAGATCCATAACATATAAATTTGTAATTGATGTTACATTACCTACATGGGATACAGAATTACAAGAATTACAATTTTCATGAAATATATCTCCCACAAAACTGGAATTTTGAGTTGATTTAGTAGAAAATCATTCAACTTATTTAACACAAAGCTATATAGTATCAGTCTGAATCATACAGAGTACACATCGGCGAAATTCTATTTATAGCAAATCTACCTAGTATTAGGTCATTTCATTTAAAAGAAGCAAGTTGATTAAGTAATTATAACTTTAAGAAAATATAATTAATAGATTTTTTTACAATTAATACTGATGTGTATCTATTTTTAATCACCGCTAGTTGTAGAAACTTC
This sequence comes from Trichonephila inaurata madagascariensis, assembly GCA_019973955.1. Taxonomy (NCBI): domain Eukaryota; kingdom Metazoa; phylum Arthropoda; class Arachnida; order Araneae; family Nephilidae; genus Trichonephila; species Trichonephila inaurata. The sequence goes on from BMAV01020722.1 coordinate 98,488, forward strand.
ATTTTAAATGACTCCGCGAATGATTTACGCTATCTGTAACAGGTAGAAAAGAGAAGATGAAGAGCAGGAAGCTTACAGGTGTCAGCGCATGGCTTCTCCTCAAAACGCAAATACTTCCTGATTGGCTGAAAGCAAAACACAATAGAGATTAAATTGAATCATATTAATATAAAACATGTGCTGCCATCTATTATCTATAAGACAAAGTTCTTTAATTAAGCTGTTCTGTTTATTCTTTTGTGAAAACCTAGGCTTGTTTGTTGCCCGAAATATATGTTAAACGGCTTTTTCCACATCCTTTGTTCCACAATCCTATGATTTTCCTTGTCAATTAAAATAAGAATTATCCATGAAACACCGATAAGAAACCATTAATTAATACTCAATATGGAATTTCAGAGAAATATTTCAATGGCTTTAATAAGTTTTTCATAAATGTGAATATGATTATAAAAACTCTGCGATATTTTATATTTGTATTCATTTCAATAATATGATAAAACTAATTGTGCATTAATATACAGATAAAACCAAATTTGTACAGACTGAGAAAATTATTTTTCAAAATTCTTTGTAATTTATCGATATTCTAAGTCATAGCAATTTGTTCGTTAATGATGCAAATTATAATTTATTATAATTGATTGATTATTTTTAGCGTAATTTTGAATTTATTTATGTCACATTTTTTAAACTACGAGAGGGTTATTCTCGACGGACCTCGCAATTTTGACTCATGGGTAAATGACGAGGATGACACCTGAGCTCTGTGTGCGAGAGTGTAGTTCTCCAAACATCCTCACTATATCAACGTTAGGACTTCGAGTCTAAGCAGATTTTACGTGCATTAGCTTCTCTACACGGAGGGACTTTAGTGGCATGAGGACTCGAATCCTTGACTGGATAGAAGCAATGCTGGGCCGCGAGTTCGTGACACGGGAAAATAATTTATTCTGAAAAAAAACTGAACATATTTAAATAATTATTACGTATCTTATAATTGTTAACTTAAATTTTGAAATCATGGCGCGATTCCCTTGGTGCAAATTTTGCTGTGGTGACGAAAAAACGTAAGTACCCAAAAAGTTACAAAAGTAATCGTTTTCAGGAAAAATAAGCTGGACTTAACCAGATTTTCTTGTTATAAATTTCAAACACCTGTAGATCTGCTTTGCCCAGAGCCCAAAATGAGCTTAAATTGGCTCTGATTCAAGTATTAGGCAAGATGATTTGAACCATTTTCCAACTTTCACTTTCTAAATGCACAAAAAAATTCCTTTGAATTGGGGCTTTATAATGAACTATTCACGACACATTGGGAAATTAAAAACTTGGGTATTAAATCCAGTAAATTAGAAAGATGGACTTCACTTAAAAGGGTTAATTACTTTCCACCAACAAATTCCCTTTCCTGGCTTGAGATCGATCAAAAAGGTGTTTGTATAAGATACAAATAAACTAGCAGCTATTCAAATTTATTTATAAGGTGAATAGTAGCATAATATACACCCCTGTATCATGGGGGGCCTAACACCTGACCGACATCAAGTATATATTTAACCAATTTATAAAATATTAAAGGCCCCACAAATTTGACGTTGCAGGGGGACCCTAATATTCTCTGTTGCACCACTGAAGGCAAAACATTTAAGTATTAAAAAGTGCTGAAATAAATTAATTTTCTTTTCAAATAAAGCAAAATACCCTCAAAAGCTGAAATTTTCATGATATTGCTCTGATTAAGCTGATAGCTCTGTTAAACGATTGTTGGAAGAAAATTATCTTATGCATCTTGAAGAGTTATTAAGCATTTCTTAAGCCTAATAATGAAATGTGAACTTAAGCAATGAAAAGTATTTATTAAACAATACAACAGTTGAAAAAATGGCAGAGTTTTTTTTAAAATTAATTTCGATTTGAAGTTTGGGTTTTTTTGGCTGCACACAGACTTTTATAACAAATAGTGACGTATATTTTATTTTAATGGATCAGATTTATATGATCCAATATAGACATCTCAATGGAACACTCTAATCAGAATTCTAAATTCTACACAAAACCACTGAAATTCCAAGACTATCTTTAGTCCAACAAATGAAGTTGCCATAATTTTACAAAATGAACCTTTCATGGAGAATGAATACCTAGCCTAGTGATCTTGGAGGAAAACGCAAGGACAAGTGTTTTCCAGTTGAGGTTCAAATACCTCTGGTTGATGTAAAAGTTTAGAGAAGGGGATAGCCACAGCTAAGGTATCATTCTTGTCACTTGACCTTGGTTAAAAATTACGATGTCTGGTGCCAATAACTGTTGCGTTACTTCAGAATGTGTGACAAATTAAAATCAATCAATTAGTATTGGCATAGAACGGATTAAAACCCATCACATATGTTTACATACTGCAGCCTTTTAAAAGCATACATAAAAAAATATATAAAATAAATGTTGATGTAGAAATATATAGAATTATTCCTCAAAATAGAGATCCTTATATCTAGGAGTTTATTGCAGAAATCTGTTATGAAATTTAATATTTGAATATATATAAAATAAAATTAAAAAATGAATGATTTTAAAGGATTAGATAAATAAGTATATAATAAAGGAATATAGATTTTCTTTAAAATAAATGGCTTGATTTGAAAGCAACAAAAATTGTATTTAAAAGTTTTAATTTCATGAATTCCCTAACATTTTGATCTACTTATTTCACTGAAGATCAGCCAGTTTAATAATTTGCATGGTTTTTCATTGTAATTTTTAAATTTATTTTGTCTGTATTAGAATTGAATATCTGGGTTGTGGAAGTCCAGTGGGATTCCAATTGAGTAAAAATTTCAATTTTTATTTCATCAGACTTTCATTTCGAATGTTAGTGCTGCATGTTAAATGACAGGGATCCTCGAATTCCTTTATTAAAATTTGAAGCATCAAATTTCTTGAAGACAAGTCAGATGATTCAGAAAGTCTTTATTGTACAATAATGTAATCACTTGATAATTTCTCATGTTAACTCTAATTCTGATATTCAAAATTTAAGAATTTTCAAATAACTATCCAAGGAGTTTTATGTAGAAACTCCAGACTCGTATCATCTAAAAAATCGCAAATTTTTTACTATAAAAGTAAGAAGAAAAAAAAAAAATACGTATGAATATATTTATATATATATTTTTTTTTTCTAAATTTTTACAAAATTGGATATTGTTGATTTACATTCTGATGGTTCTAAAAAGAAGGCTGGCCTGGAAAAGGCTTCTTGAGAAGGCCAAGGCCCACCACGGGCTGTCATGCCACAGAGGAAGGAATGGTTCTAAAATTAAAATGTATTGTTTAAATTTAAAATAAGCTAAACCTGAACTCATTGGCACAACAGCTCATGAGGGCCAAGTCCTACTGTGCCCTTTCAGTTTTCGTGACCTTGGGCTCCAAGCAGATGTTCTGGTTAGATGAAATTTAAAATAAGACATGATTAAAATTCTCAAAGAAACATATCACTTGTTCTTTTAATACTTAAATTGAGGTATGTACTAAAAAAAGTATGGACTATTTTTCCCTCTAGCAAGAATGTTGCAAACTGATGTGACATTTTACAAATGTTTCGATTAGTGTGGGTTTATTTGAAATTACACCAATTTTCATGGTTGGTAAGAATTTTAACATTTAGTTGTTCATTATACTTAATCTAAAATAATATTTTAAAAGTCTTACATATTGATGTGTTTTAAATAATCTTTTTTTTTTTTTCCTCAAAAAAGTATAGATAATTTATTTTGCCCTTGTATTTATCATACTAATTTTTTTTTTACTTTAGTAATACCTTTTTTTAGATGTAAAAAAAAAAAAAATTACCAAATTATATATATTTAATAAGTTTATTTTGCTTAGAATTCATTCTTAAGATAAGAGACATTGTCCGATTCCATGAATATTGGTAAGAATACACAGATTATCCTCTTTCCTTTGCCAAACCTTACGAACAAAATAATCTAAAAAGTGCAGTACTACTATTTATTTATAACTGAAGAAACCTTGCATATATTTTACCTTTACTTTTCTTCTTGTTTTTTTATTATGGTATATAATGTTATCGATCAAGTATCGGAAACGTTGCTGCCCATTTTAGAAATCAGTAGACAAAGCTGCAGAGAGTTTTTGTTTTGATGATGCCACAGTAACCTGTACAAATCACCAGAGGCATACACAGACCTTTCTTATGGGGGGATCAACATCCTAAAAAACTAGTTATTGGAAACATGGAGGAACAATCTTCATGCTAAGAACTAAAACTTTGTTGCTCTACGAGGGGGTTGAACCCAGTGGCCTTATGGAGAATATTAGGGCCCCCTGCAAAGTCAGGTTTAGGCCCCAAGCCAGATCTTACATATGGTATGGGCTTGGCAACAGAAAAGCTTTGGGCCTCTTGCGATGCAGGGCTGTATGTTATGCCACTGGTTGAGCTCCAAAACCTTCCCCTTGTGTATGCAACTGCAAATCACCACTACTTAGGTGCACGATTTACAGGGATTAAATGTTTCCCAAACTAATTTTTTAGGAGAAAAATAAATTTAAGGTAACATGCAATTAATAAATATACCGAGTAATACATGTTGATTTATTTCATAACTTATATTTATAATGTCAACAAATCTTGACAGTTTAACAGGCAGTTTTATTGAATTAATGAAACTCAGGAAGACATTTCTTACATTAATAATGTCCTAGCTCAAAATTATTTTCCCCATTATCATTTTTATTACCACATTCATGTCAAAAGAAAAGATGTAGATGTGAAACCCATATTCACAAAAACAGATATTATGGTTTTTTTACGATTTATAACAAATCAGGTTTAGTATCTGCATTCTTTAGTAAGTACTTTTTCAGAGATCCTTTGAGCAAATGCACAGTTGTAACATCACATACACAAGGCTTATCTTTTGTATGGGTACGCAGATGTTTACGTAAAGTTTCCTTCAGTGAAAATGCTTTTTGACACACATCACAAACATGAGGTTTTAGTTTTGAATGAGTCAACAAATGTACCTTTAAAGAAACGAGAAAAGCAAATTTTTCCCACATAAGCTACAAATGTGTGTTTTACTTTCAGAATGAGTAACTAGATGCATGTGTAAACTGTTACTATGAGCAAATGCTTTGCTACATATATGACACTTATATTGCTTTTCTTTTGAGTGAACATTACTATGAAGGGTTAATTTACATTTTAGTTAAAATGCTTTGCCACACTCACATAACATACAAAGGGTTTCTCATCAGTATGAGTTATTAAATACATTTTTAAGTTGTTGAAGAGAAAACACCTTGGAACAAATATCACACACGAGACTTTTTAGAATGACTACTTAAATGAATATGCAAGCTATTTAAATAAGAATATTTTTTCTTGCATATGTGACATTCATACTTTTCCTGCAATTCTTTTAAATGAATATTGTGATGCGCTCTTAATGAGTTCTTTTGCTTAAATGCTTTGTTACAAAGCTTACACACATGAGATTTCTCATCAGAATGCGTTATGATTTTTCAAATACCATTCATGAGCAAATATCTTATTGCAATCATTACACTGATAAGATTTAACATCTGTATGCGTTATTGAATGTCTCCGCAGAGTTTTTTTATGACTATATTTTATTGCAAACATTACATACATAACAAAACATTACATTACGAGTTAAGCCATGCTCAGTTAATTTTTCGCTTTCAGAAAATTCGCTGCCGCAATCATCACTCTTTAAAGTTCAGTTTCTGTTTTGTCTGAACACTCCCCATAACAAGGCATTAATCAGAGGACAAATTTTCTCGAGGAGGAGACAGAAAAGCATGAGGAGGGTGGCTTTCTGCAAGGCTACAGAGACAAGTAATTCTCTCGCCAATATCGGCGCCTCATTTGAATACGATATCAAACGTTTCGGCTCCTCCACTGATGTGAACCTGGTTGTGGGAGAATGAGAATTACTTAAGCTGAACATCTTTCGGAACTGGAACGCGAAGCGTTCCTCCGTCCCATACTGAGTGTATTGGGCTCTTGACGTTGATAGGCCTGTATAGACAGAGAGCGTCCTGGTTGGTTGAATGAGAATTATATTAACGTTGCACTATATATCGAGCAACACGAGGGCTATGTGGACCCAGTCGTACCGCATACTCGGATAATTATTGAAAGGATTAATTAGAAAAGATATGATCTCACACATTTCAAAATTATAAGTTTAAATAGATGCTACTAGTTATATTTTAAATAAAATTGAGTCATTGATTTTGTCAATTTTTTAAAAGAATTAAATAACGTAATTGCAATCGTAAGTAATTGCGATTTCGAACACAGAGGTTGAAAAAAATTAATCAGAATATGTATGAAATTATTCTGTTGCTGTGATAAAAATTGGCTTCCAATTTGAGAACTACATAATAATGGTCAGGAAATTCCCAAAACCCCGGCCATTTTTGCAACTTAGAATATTTACCCAGACAGCACTAAGAAACCAGGATAATCTCAGACGTATGGTAATCCTATGTATGAAGTATACACAACACAGAGATATTTTTAAAATAAACCCCCTTCTAATCTTTTGTGGAAATCTGGGGGTCATATAAGAGACCTTTATCTTTTATCATTCCTTTATCTTTGCTTTTTGGAAAGTAGGTGTGAAATATAAATAAATATAGACAAAGTATTCTCCAGAACATTCGGGCTCAAGACTTTCTTGTTTCCTTTCATGTCTGAAGAGCACCACACCCACCCCTCTTCCTCAATGTCCGAAAAGAGGCAATGTAGCTTTATTTCATCCATTTCCTCTTAGAGCAGAGATGGCGAACCAATGGTACGCTTACTATTCAAGGCACGTGACAGAATATTTTGGGCACGCCACCTATCAAAATGGTTCGCATTTTAATTCAAAATAACAAAGTTCAATAGGAAGTATTACGAACAAACGCGAGTGATCGGGTCACAGTTTTCGGCGAGATTTTCTCATTTCAAAGAATTATCGAACATGCTCAAGTTTTTCATGTACCCCAATGTGATTTTATTTAATAAACTGAACTTCTCGCAATTCAATTAATTGGAATTGAAAATTTTGAAATGTAACTGATTGATTTCCAGTCTAGTTCAATTTGGATTCAAAAATTTGTTGAAAAAAGGAGAAACTTTGGAATTTTGATTGAAACAAAAAATTTAACAAGCAATATAAGTAAAAATGCTTATAATGAAATTTTGGAAACATGTAATTCAATTCCAGATACATTTAATTGTTTGGAAAAGCTGGACCATGCTATTTGAACCATATTTTCATCTGCCTATGCCTGCGAGTCATTATTTTCAGAGATGAATAATAATTAAAGACTCGGTTAGAAATCGTTTGGCAGCATGCATTCTGCTAAAAGCAACATTTTACAATCCTAATATAAGTTATTTGTCATCTAATCTGCGACAGCAGAAATCACACTAATGTTACTTTATAATCTAAATTACACGTATAACTAAAACATTTACCACTATAATGTGCAAAATGTAGTTTTTCGTAGTAAATAAAGAGTTTTGAGAGAGAGTTGTTAGTATTTAGTTTTATTATCTTCCCAAAAATTACTAGTCAAAATTATTTGACCTCATTAAATATTTCATTAGAAAAAATGGCACGTTGATCCATAAAGGTTCGCCACTCCTGTCTTAGAGTGAGTTTAAAAAATAACTTTTCTATGAACCTCATGGATATCAATCCCACTTATGATATCCTAGAACAGTAATAATTGTGTCTTTTATACTTTTCTAATTACTTGTACGTATTCCAAAGTACATAATTTCAGTCTGTTGGATATACTTGACAATTGCTGCAATTTCTTTGCTCAAACGCCAATTCAAGCCTAATTTTAAAAACTAAGACAACATTTATTAATATATAATGAATCTGGGAGAATTATATATATATATATATTTTTAAGTCATACCATACTGTGAAGAATCAATCTAAATTTTGCTATAAATTTTAGAATTATCCAATTTTTTTTAAAAGGAGGAGGGCTTTGCACGAAATTTATGGTGGGTTTTTAACATATTAAAAATGCGTATTTTAATGTTTAAAATAATTCAGAGTGAGACAGTAAAGTGATTTGACAGTGAAATCAAAAGATGCTGAAATCCAATTGCAAAGTTTTCGATAATTATTGAAATTTTCTCTATTTAAATGAGAGAGAGAGAATAAAACAACCAAACAGTTTTCCACTTGGAATTTATTTAGAGAGACAAAGCTATTACTCTGCAACAAGGGTGTCAAGCTCAAAGAATAACTTGGGCCAAACAAAAAAAGTTTAACTTTAGTTGAGCCACAAAAAAAAAAGAAAGAAAGAAAATTCAATATATTTATAGAAATGAAGGTTTGTTTCGAGTAATACATTATAATAAGCATATATAAAAGAGCAAGAAAAATTTAATGTCTACATCCTGACACTTGACATCTCTTCTGTCCTATTTTTATAGAGAATTTTCATTTTATTTTATTATATATTATTGTGAGCTGATATATTAGCTGGACCGCAAAAATATTCGTTGCGGGATGCGAGTTTGATACCTCTGTTTTACAAGACCCTAATCCGTTCTGTTCTCTATTATGTTTCGGAACAAAGGAGGTGTTTTGGTACTTTTGAATAAAAGGTCCTGAGAAGTGTTTTCGGTGGAATTCAGAAAAATGGTGTCTGCACTAGATGACGCAACACTGAATTATACCGAAAGTTCAAAGAGCTAGATGTTGTTCATTAAATTAAAAATAAGCCAACTGGGTATGTTTCCCGTATGAACGACAGTGACATTCTAAAAGAAATCTTTTCGGCTGTAGACCAGGGGCAGGTAAATCATGGCTCAAGAGCTGCATGTGGCTGCTCACATAGATGGATACAGCTCTTTTCTGATTTCAGCCCCTATGAATTACGAGAGAAAAAATAATTGTCTGCTAAGAAATTTTAGGGACTTATCTACCACCGCATCAGCCCTAATACGGGCTGAGATTTGTAAGTCACACACATTTATTTGTTATGGGTTACCGTTTATACTAGTATTTTACAACGTATTCTATACTGTCTACTTAAAAGAGTTGTATGTGGGGCCTACTTTTGCATGAGATTCCAGGACCTCAAGAAGTCTTAAATTGTCACTGGGGTCATTACTTTTTGATAATCTGATAATTTCATCAACACAGCAGTGGCCTCAGTGGCAATCATGTGTTTGCTTGTTCTGATCTTAGAGAATCCGATTTTGATGGCCATCCTTTATGAAAGCTTTTGCATCTATTGGCTCACATTCAGGGTCAGATTAGTCCACTTTGAGGCCCTAGACATTTTCTTCTTACCTGGCCCTCCTCCCATAAGAAATGAAACACAAAATATATAAAACGAAAAAATAAAATTGAGCTAATGTGAAAAACTAAAAAAAAAAAATCCTTAGTTTTCTGAACTAAAAATATTTAATTTGCAGCTACTAGATTTTAGTTTTTTCTAGAAAAATTTGAATAGTTTGTTTAATTTTTTTAAAAAAAGATTATTGTACTAAATGTCTAATAAAAGTAAGTACATAAATATGAATGAAAAATTCTTTTATACGGCAAAATCATCGACTATTTCATCATACTTAATAGTATCCAAAGCACATTTTGTTTGATTTATAAAACAAGTAAAGAAAATTGAATTTTTACTGACTCAGTGAGTTTCGTAAATAACATTTTTACCTGATGCATTCGATACAGGCAAAGTTAAGTATATTCGCATTAATGTTTTAATATGTTTGTCATTAAAATTTATAAATCTTATTAAAATAGCAGTTTAACTAAGCCCTTCGAAAAACCGGGTCCTAGATACTTGTCTCTATTCAATAATCCATCACTGTTCACTGTTGTTTGTACTAAGCAGAGCTAACCAAGAACAGTCACTATTCAAAGATAAACTCCCGCTACGTTCTCTCATTTTTTTGCCATTAAAAATCAAATTGTACGCTGTTCTGAATCCATCCGTCTTTAACTTCACTCACTAGCGCAACAGCCCATGAGGGTCAAGGCCTACTGTGTCCATATCAGTATACGTGACCTTGGGCCCTGAGGTGCATGAGCAGATGTTCCGATCAGGTGGTCAAACTGACGCAAAACCCCTTGTGTTAAGGTCCTAAGCAAGCTTGGTACTCATTCATTGACCTACTGAAGGGATGAAAGGCTGAGTAAACCTTACTCAGCCCGGAGTTTGAACCTCGGACCTGTGGTGTGGAAGCGCGATGCACTACCACCATCCATCTTAAGCACAGGTTAATATTCAGTTTAAATGTTTCTACACGATGTTAATCGTGTAAACGCAAACTAGATATACTCCTAAATAGTTGTGTAATGATCGCTTTTTTTCTACTTGTGATCCTATCACACGTGCCCATTTTTTATTTGTGTGTGAGTAACCTTTACATAACATATGTAAAGATTCAATTATAAGTGTTAAATCACTCGTTTTTAAAATGTCCATGATTATTACGAATAAAAACATGTAGAGAGGGGTGTAATAAAATTTTAATTATTACTAAGAAATAAATGAGATAATCTGGGGATTAAATTTATTCTTTATATACATAATACTGTAAATTATAAGAGTTAATATTGTTTTTCGCGCCGTAGACTGAAGTACTCTGCAGTTTAGGGAAGACAGAAGCTCGCAGTATCTTTTAGTTTTTTTTATTAGAGTGTACCCGGTAAATTCATGATGAAATGATGACTGTTTATGGAAATAATAGCCCATCATATAGCACTGTTGAGAAGCGAAACAGGAATTTTGAAACTGGCTTTCACAGACAATCCAAGAAGTGGAAAACGATTACTTACGGACGATTCGTAGTGAAGAAAATGAAGGACATTATCTTACTGGACTCTCATTCATGATCACAAATGATCATGAATGAGACTAAACTTTCGGGTTTTGAGGTCGAAGTTTTCAGTTTTTAGGGAAGCATCATGCTCGGTTGACCTTCACATTTTCGAAGTAGGCTCAGTCACCTTGACCAGTTATTGTAAGGAGATTCTCCCTTCCGTATGTGCTTCTTTTTAGAAGCGCTATGAGTCAGTATTTCCTTTTCATGGACGACAATGCGCTAACTTATCGCGCAGTAGTTGCCGAAGAGCTGTTGAAAAAATGAGGTTAGTGAACGCAGGGATTTTCTGGCTTGGTCTAAATCCCATAGATCATGTATAGAACTTTCCATGAAGACGTTTGACAGCACGTAACTTGCCACAAGTAACAATTCAGGAGCTCCAGTTGATGGTACAAGACCTATGGGCAGCAATGCTTTAACAACTCATTGACAATCTCAAACTCAGCATGGCCACATAATGTGAAACTTGCCTAGTCGTCAGGGAAGAACACATCCCCTAC